>LR778273.1:49644092-49739175 GCA_902810595.1 Coregonus sp. 'balchen' | reverse complement strand
AGTACTTTGTTTGTGATCCCATAATGCTAAATAGGCTGATTGTCACCAAAACCTTATTCATTCACTTCATCTCGCTCGCCTCCCGTCTGTTTTCCATAGCCACAAAGTCAAATTCCACAGCCACATTCTGCCTTGAAATGACATCCTGACATTCTTAGAGAGCAAAGCGCTCACTTTTATGAAGGAAGATATTGCCTCTTCTTTGCCAGCGTTGTTGATCAGTACAATAAAATAAGTCTTAAATGGAAGGGATTGTTTGTCATCTGTAGTCTCATGAAATCAGCTAAAATAAGCTCTAACTCAATGCATGCACACACCTATTGAATAATATGCATTAACCTGTGTTGTGGATAGACCTAGATCTTGAATTACCCAGTTACCCAGTTATCAATAGATTTACCATTCAAATAAATGATTAAATAAATCAATGATTAGTAGGGATGGGCAAGAGTACTCCAACGGACGTCAAAACTCTGTCTTTAACCAGAGATGATAAATACTGTAAAACTATTTGGTGGAGTGTGCTTTGTGGCTGCCCGAACGGGCAAGTGAAATGTTGTCTTGAAGACAACATATATTTTCTTTGACTCTAGTGTTCGATTTGTACAACAACAAACCAAGCCAAGCATCCCACTAGTTCTTCTCCCTAAATGTCCTTTCCCCTTCATGTCTTATTCACTCATTGCATTCCGACTGCTCCACACATACGTACACGTGAACAGTTTGTCATAAACAGTGCCCATAGAAATAGACATCGCGCGGGGGGCTGTTCCTCAATGCTGGAAGGGGAAAAGGTTTGGAAACCCCTGTTTTAGATCACAAAAAAGAACATGATTTTAGCTTACATGTTGTGGTAAAAACTGGTTTAGGAGAAGAAGAAGAAGATGAATATTGTATTTTTCATTTGTTGTCCACATCTGTAGTCTTCTTCTTGTTCCTTCTAGCATCCTCTTGCCTGAATGCCCGTGAGGCTTGCATTGTTTCCAATAGGGCTTACTGTGGCATGAGCAGCTGACATGTTTTATCAGTGCTGTGGAATAAGTATTTCAAACAAATGTTTTCTTATCCCCTCTCTCTCTCTCTCTGTCTCTCTGTCTCTCTGTCTCTCTGTCTCTCTGTCTCTCTGTCTCTCTGTCTCCCTCCCTCCCTCCCTCCCTCCCTCCCTCCCTCCCTCCCTCTCAGACAGGTGTGGTTCAGGTTCAGGTGAGTGATGCCTGTGCAGTCCAGCAGTGACTGTCCCCATCTGGAGTGTGTAGGAGAAATCACCAAGGAAGAACTCATCCACAAGTCACATGTGAGTCCCCCTCCATAGACCACCTGTACTGTAGTACATAAGTCCCCTCCATAGACCACCTGTACTGTAGTACATAAGTCCCCTCCATAGACCACCTGTAGTACATAAGTCCCCTCCATAGACCACCTGTACTGTAGTACATACGTCCCTCCATAGACCACCTGTACTGTAGTACATAAGTCCCCTCCATAGACCACCTGTACTGTAGGACATAAGTCCCTCCATAGACCACCTGTACTGTAGTACATAAGTCCCCTCCATAGACCACCTGTACTGTAGTACATAAGTCCCCTCCATAGACCACCTGTAGTACATAAGTCCCCTCCATAGTACCACCTGTAGTACATAAGTCCCCTCCATAGACCACCTGTAGGACATAAGTCCCTCCATAGACCACCTGTAGTACATAAGTCCCCTCCATAGACCACCTGTAGTACATAAGTCCCTCCATAGACCACCTGTACTGTAGTACATAAGTCCCCTCCATAGACCACCTGTACTGTAGTACATAAGTCCCCTCCATAGACCACCTGTACTGTAGTACATAAGTCCCCTCCATAGACCACCTGTACTGTAGTACATAAGTCCCCTCCATAGACCACCTGTACTGTAGTACATAAGTCCCCTCCATAGACCACCTGTACTGTAGTACATAAGTCCCCTCCATAGACCACCTGTAGTACATAAGTCCCCTCCATAGACCACCTGTACTGTAGTACATAAGTCCCCTCCATAGACCACCTGTAGTACATAAGTCCCCTCCATAGACCACCTGTACTGTAGTACATAAGTCCCCTCCATAGACCACCTGTACTGTAGTACATAAAGTGTCCCCCTCCATAGACCCACCTGTAACGGTAGTACATAAGTCCCCTCCATAGACCCGACACCTGTACTGTAAGTACATAAGTTAAGTCCCCTCCATAGGAGACCACCTTGTAAGTAACTAAGTCCCCCTCCATAGACCCACCTGTTAAACTTGTAGTACCATAGTCCCCCATAGAAACCCACCTGTAGTAACATAAGTCCCTCCATATAGACCACCTGTAACTGTAGTTACATAAGTCCCTCCATAGACGCACCTGTAGTACATAAAGTCCCCTCCATAGAACCACCTGTACTGTAGTACATAAGTCCCCCAAATAGACCCACCTGTACTGTAGTATCATAAGTCCCCTCCATAGAACCACCTGTAAACTGTAGTAACCATAAGTCCCTCCATAGACCTACCTGTACTTGTTAGTACATAAAGTCCCTCCATAAGACCCCCTGTACTGGGATAAGAACCCAACTTACTGTAGATACATAAGTCCCTCCATAGAACCACCTGTAACTGTAGTACATAAGTCCCTCCATAGACCACCTGTATGGGAGTACATAAGTCCCCCCCATAGACCACCTGTAAATGTAGTACATAAGTCCTTTCCCTAGACCCACCTGTACTGTAGTACATAAAGTCCCTCCATAGACCACCTGTACTGTAGTACATAAGTCCCCTCCATAGACCACCTGTACTGTAGTACATAAATCCCTCCATAGACCCACCTGTACTGTAAATACATAAGTCCCCTCCATAGACCCACCTGTACTGTATACATAAGTCCCCTCCATAACCACCTGTACTGTGTAAAATAATCCCTCCATAGACCACCTGTATGTAGTACATAAATCCCTCCTAGACCACCTGTACTGTAGTACATAAGTCCCTCCATAGACCCACCTGTACTGGTAGACATAAGTCCCTCCATAGACCACCTGTACTGTAGTACATAAGTCCCTCCATAGACCACCTGTACTGTAGTACATAAGTCCCTCCATAGACCACCTGTACTGTAGTACATAAGTCCCTCCATAGACCACCTGTACTGTAGTACATAAGTCCTTCCATAGACCACCTGGGACTGTAGTACATAAGTCCCTCCATAGACCACCTGTACTGTGTACAAGTCCCTCCATAGACCACCGTACTGTAGTACATAAGTCCCTCCATAGACCACCTGTACTGTAGTACATAAGTCCCCTCCATAGACCACCTGTCTGGGAGTACATAAGTCCCTCCATAGACCACCTGTACTGTAGTACTAAGTCCCTCCTAGACCACCTGTACTGTAGTACTAATCCCCCCCATAACCACCTGGGACTGTATACATAAGTCCCCCCCCTAGACCACCCGTAGGACATAAGTCCCCCCATAGACCCCCCTTTTTACTGTAGTACATAATTCCCCCCCCATAGCCACCTGTAGTACATAAGTTCCCCTCCATAGACCACCTGACTTTAGTCATAAAGTCCCTCCATAGACCCCCTGTAGGACATAAGTCCCCTCCATAGACCACCCTGTAGTACTAAAAAGTCCCCTCCATAACCACCTGTACTGTAGTACATAAGTCCCCTCCATAGACCCCCCTGTACTTTAGTACATAAGTCCCCCTCCATAGACCACCTGTACTGTAGTACATAAGTCCCCCTCCATAGACCACCTGTACTGTAGTACATAAGTCCCCCTCCATAGACCCCCTTAGTACATATCCCCTCCATAGACCACCTGTACTGTAGTACATAAGTCCCCCTCCATAGACCACCTGTATGTAGTACATAAGGGCCCCCATAGACCACCTGTAGTACATAAGGGCCCCTCCATAGACCACCTGTACTGTAGTACATAAATCCCTCCATAGACCACCCTGTTACTGTATACATAAGTCCCCCCCTAGACCACCTTACTGTAGTACATAAGTCCCTCCATAGACCACCTGTACTTAGTCATAAGTCCCCCCCCATAGACCACCTGTACTGTAGTACATAGTCCCTCCACAGACCCCTGTAGTACATAAGTCCCCTCCAAAAGACCACCTGTAACTGTAGACATAAGTCCCCCATAGACCACCTGTAGTACATAAGTCCCCCTTTCCCTAGACCACCTGTACTGTAGGACATAGTCCCCTCCATAGACCACCTGTACTGTAGTACATAATCCCCTCCATAGACCACCTTTACTGTAGTACATAAGTCCCCCTCCATAAAACCACCTTTTAGGACATAAGTCCCCTCCATAGACCACCTGTACTGTATACATAATTCCCCTCCAAGACCACCTGTAGTACCTAAGTCCCCCCATAGACCACCTTACTGTAGTACATAAGTCCCTCCATAGACCCACCTGTAGGACATAATCCCTCCATAGACCACCTGTACGTAGTACATAAGTCCCCTCCATAGACCACCTGTACTGTGTACATAATCCTTCCATAAAAACCACCTGTACTGTTTGTACATAAGTCCCCTCCATAGACCACCTGTAACTGTGTACATAAGTCCCCTCCATAACCAACTTGTACTGTAAATACTAAGTCCCTCCATAGACACCTGTACTGTATACATAAGTCCCTCCATAGACACCTGTACTGTAGTACATAAGTCCCCTCCATAGACCACCTGTACTTTAGTACTAAGTCCCCCTCCATAGACCACCTGTACTGTGTACATAGTCCCCTCCATAGACCACCTGTATGTAGTACTAAGTCCCTCCATAGACCACCTGTACTGTAGTCATAAGTCCCCTCCATAGACCACCTGTACTGTAGTACATAAGTCCCCTCCATAGACCCCTGTCTGTAGTACATAATCCCTCCATAGACCCACCTGTAGTACTAAGTCCCCTCCATAGACCACCTGTGTACTAAGTCCCCCCCATAGACCACCTGTACTGTAGGCCCTAAGTCCCCCCCATAGACCACCTGTACTGTAGTACATAGTTCCTCCATAGACCACCTGTAAATGTAGTAACATAAGTCCCTCCAGAGCACCACCTGTACTGTAGTACTCAGTCCCCTCCATATACCACCTGTAGTAGCATAGTCCCCTCCATAGACCACCTGTACGTTGGACTCGTCCCTCCATCGACCACCTGTACGGGTAGTACATAGTCCCCTCCATAGACCCACCTTGTACGGTAGTACATAGTCCCTCCATAGACCACCTTTACTGTAGTACATAATCCCTCCATAACCACCTGTACTGTCGTACATAAGTCCCTCCATGAACCACCTTACTGTAGTACATAAGTCCCCTCCATAACCACCTGTAACTGTTAGTACATAAGTCCCCATAGACCACTTTGTAAGTACATAAGTCCCCTCCAAGACCACCTGTAACTGTAAAGTACTAAGTCCCTCCATAGACCCCTGTAGTACATAAGTCCCCTCCAAGACCACCTTGTACTGTTAGTACCTAAGTCCCTCCATAGACCCCTGTACTGTGTACATACATTCCTTCATAGACCACCTGTACTGTATAACCTAAGTCCCCTCCATAGACCACCTGTACTGTAGTACATAAGTCCCCTCCATAGACCACCTGTACTGTAGTACATTCAGTGCATTAGGAAAGTATTCAGACCCCTTGACTTTTTCAAAATGTTGTTATGTTACAGCCTAATTCTAAAATGGATTAAATTGTTATTTTCCCCTCATCAATATACACACAATACCCCATAATGACAAAGCAAAAACAGGTTTTATTTTTTGTGTGCAAAAAATAAAATAATATAAATATCACATTTTCATAAGTATTCAGACCCTTTACTCAGTACTTTGTTGAAGCACCTTTGGCAGCGATTCACAGCCTCTCAAGCTCTGTCAGGTTGGATGGGGAGCGTCGCTGCACAGCTATTTTCAGGTCTCTCCAGAGATGTTAGATCGGGTTCAAGTCCAGGCTCTGTAGATGCTGTCTTACTGGTCCAGTCTGAGATTATAAAACTGTTTTACTGGTCCAGTCTGAGATTATAATACTGTTTTACTGGTCTGGCCTGGCCTGTTCACTGAAGCTGGTTGTTGTGATGTAATGTTTTGTGTGTGTGTGTGTGTTTCTAGGGCCAGTGTCAAGACTGCAAGGTTGGAGGACCAAATTTGTGGGCGTGTCTGGAGGTGAGTGAGCGGTCCCAGGCTTTGTTTGACTTTTATTTTGAAAGTTCTGTGACTGCCATTTGGCCTTGTATGAATATGGACTGTACAGTTCTGTAGTAATAATATGTTTCTCTGTGTGTGTGTGTGCAGAACAGCTGTGCGTATGTGGGCTGTGGAGAATCTCACGCTGACCACAGCACTGTCCACTCACAGGTGAGTCACCCCTGACCCTTGACCCTTCACCTCCCACACACATACCTACAGGACTAGATCAATATTCAGGAGGGTATAGAACATACCTACAGGACTAGATCAATATTCAGGAGGGTATAGAACATACCTACAGGACTAGATCAATATTCAGGAGGGTATAGAACATACCTACAGGACTAGATCAATATTCAGGAGGGTATAGAACATACCTACAGGACTAGATCAATATCAGGAGGGTATAGAACATACCTACAGGACTAGATCAATATTCAGGAGGGTATAGAACATACCTACAGGACTAGATCAATATTCAGGAGGGTATAGAACATACCTACAGGACTTAGATCAATATTCAGGAGGTATAGAAACATACCTACAGGACTAGATCAATATTCAGGAGGGTATAGAACATACCTACAGGACTAGATCAATATTCAGGAGGGTATAGAACATACCTACAGGACTAGATCAATATTCAGGATGATGCAGGAGAAAAGGTGGTGTTGGAGGAAGGGAGGGGGTGTTGGAGGAAGGGAGGGGGTGTTGGAGGGAGGGAGGGGAGGGGGTGTTGTTGGAGGGGAGGGAGGGGGTGTTGGGAGGGAGGGGAGGGTAGGTGGTGTTGGAGGAAGGGAGGGGGTGTTGGAGCGGAGCGGGGGTGTTTTGTGGAGGAGGGAGGGGGTGTTGGACGGAAGGGGGGGGTGTTGGAGGGTGTGGTGTTGGAGGGAGGGGTGTTGGCGGGAGGGTGTGTTGGGAGGGAGTGTTGGGGTGAGGGTTGGGAGAAGACGGAAGTGTGAGGGGGGCGAGGAGACAAGGAGGTGGTGGAGAGAGGAGTGACGGGGGAGAGAAAGGGATTTAAGATGTTAAAGTAGATGAGAGTCCCAGTTCGTATTGCCATTAAAAGGAATAAGATTATATGATTATTAAACCTAGCATTAGATTATTTCATCACCCCCCCCCCCCCCCCGCTCCCTCTTTCTCTCCCTCTATCGATCACTCTCTCTCTACCTCTTTCTGTCTCTCACTCTCTTTCTATATATATACACAGTGCATTCGGAAAGTATTCAGACCCCTTGACTTTTTCCACATTTTGTTACGTTACAGCCTTATTCTAAAATGGATTAAATTGTTGTTTTTCATCAATCTACACACAATACCGTATAATGACGAAGCAAAAAACAGTTTTTGCAAATGTATTAAAAATAAAAAACTGAAATCACATTTACATAAGTATTCAGACACTTTACTCAGTACTTTGTTGAAGTACCTTTGGCAGCGATTACAGATTAAGTCTTCTTGGGTATGACGCTACAAGCTTGGCACACCTGTATTTGGGGAGTTTCGCTGAACAGCTATTTTCAGGTCTCTCCAGAGATGTTCGATCGGGTTGAAGTTCTGGCTCTGGCTGGGCCACTCAAGGACATTCAGAGACTTGTCCTGAAGCCACTCCTGCATTGTCTTGGCTGTGTGCTTAGGGTCGTTGTCCTGTTGGAAGGTGAACCTTTGCCCCAGTCTGAGGTCCTGAGCACTCTGGAGCAGGTTTTCATCAAGGATCTCTCTGTACTTTTCTCCGTTCATGTTTGCCTCGATCCTGACTAGTCTCCCAGTCCCTGCTGCTGAAAAACATCCCCACAGCATGATGCTGCCACCACCATGCTTCACCGTAGGGATGGTGCCAGGTTTCCTCCAGACGTGATACTTGGCATTCAGGCCAAAGAGTTCAATCTTGTTTCTCACGGTCTGAGAGTCTTTAGGTGCCTTTTGGCAAACTCCAAGCGGGCTGTCATGTGCCTTTTACTGAGGAGTGGCTTCCGTCTGGCAACTCTACCATAAAGGCCTGATTGGTGGAGTGCTGCAGAGATGTTTGTCCTTCTGGAAGGTTCTCCCATCTCCACAGAGGAACTCTGGAGCACTGTCAGAGTGACCATTGGGTTATTTTTAATAAATTTGCAAAAAATTCTAAAAGCCTGTTTTCACTTTGTCATTATGTGGTATTGTGTGTAGATTGATGAGGACACTTGTTTGTGTACGTATATTTTATGTAATGTTGTATGTTTTCCCCCCAACACAACTTTCCATCAATTTGTATAGCAGACCCTCATGCCAAATTGAGTCAAAAGCTTTTTTAAATCAACAAAGCATGAGAAGACTTTGCTTTTGTTTTGTTTGTTTGTCAATAAGGGTGTGCAGGGTGTATACGTGGTCTGTCGTACTGTATTTTGGTAAGAAGCCAATTTGACATTTGTTCAGGACATTGTTTTCACTGAGGAAATGTTGGAGTCTGCTGTTGATGATACTGCAGAGATTGCTGCTGATGCAGATTCCACGGTAATTATTGTGGTCAAATTTGTCTCCACTTTTGTGGATTGGGGTGATCAGGCCTTGGTTCCAAATATTAGGGAAGATGCCAGAGCTGAGGATAATGTTGAAGAGTTGAATTTGTGGGCTGCATATTGTATTTCGTCTAGGATACCATCAACACCACAGGCCTTTTGGGGTTGGAGGGTTTGTATTTTGTCCTGTAGCTCATCCGAAGTAATTGGAGAATCCAGAGGGTTCTGGTAGTCTTTAGTAGCTGATTCCAGGTTTTTAAATTATCATGTACAGTGGGGAAAAAAAGTATTTAGTCAGCCACCAATTGTGCAAGTTCTCCCACTTAAAAAGATGAGAGAGGCCTGGAAATGGAAGACATACAAGACCACTGATAATCTCCCTCGATCTGGGGTTCCACGCAAGATCTCACCCTAGTGAATGACCTGCAGAGAGCTGGGACCAAAGTAACAAAGCCTACCATCAGTAACACACTACGCCGCCAGGGACTCAAATCCTTCAGTGCCAGACGTGTCCCCCTGCTTAAGCCAGTACATGTCCAGGCCCGTCTGAAGTTTGCTAGAGTGCATTTGGATGATCCAGAAGAGGATTGGGAGAATGTCATATGGTCAGATGAAACCAAAATATAACTTTTTGATAAAAACTCAACTCGTCGTGTTTGGAGGACAAAGAATGCTGAGTTGCATCCAAAGAACACCATACCTACTGTGAAGCATGGGGGTGGACACATCATGCTTTGGGGCTGTTTTTCTGCAAAGGGACCAGGACGACTGATCCGTGTAAAGGAAAGAATGAATGGGGCCATGTATCGTGAGATTTTGAGTGAAAACCTCCTTCCATCAGCAAGGGCATTGAAGATGAAACGTGGCTGGGTCTTTCAGCATGACAATGATCCCAAACACAACGCCCGGGCAACAAAGGAGTGGCTTCGTAAGAAGCATTTCAAGGTCCTGGAGTGGCCTAGCCAGTCTCCAGATCTCAACCCCATAGAAAATCTTTGGAGGGAGTTGAAAGTCCGTGTTGCCCAGCGACAGCCCCAAAACATCATGGCTCTAGAGGAGATCTGCATAGAGGAATTGGCCAAAATACCAGCAACAGTGTGTGAAAACCTTGTGAAGACTTACAGAAAACGTTTGACCTGTGTCATTGCCAACAAAGGGATATAACAAAGTATTGAGAAACTTTTGTTATTGACCAAATACTTATTTTCCACCATAATTTGCAAATAAATTCATTAAAAATCCTACAATGTGATTTTCTGGAGAAATAAAATCTCATTTTGTCTGTCATAGTTGACGTGTACCTATGATGAAAATTACAGGCCTCATCTTTTTAAGTGGGAGAACTTGCACAATTGGTGGCTGACTAAATACATTTTTCCCCACTGTATATGTTTTTGCTCTTGGTTATTAGTTATTTGGCCCAAAAGGTTGGAGAAGTGGTGTATCCATACATCTCCATTTTGGATAGATAGCTCTTCCTGTTGTTTGGTTAGTGCGTTCCAATTTTCCCAGAAGTGATTTGATTCTTCAATCACAATGATAGGCTTCCTACTGCTAAGTTTACACCTTCACTGTTGCAGGAAAACATTTTGTCCTGGAAGTTGTCTAGGAGGGATTGGATTTGTTGTTGGCCAATTGTTTCTTGTGGTCCTCTGTAGCTCAGCTGGTAGAGCACGGCGCTTGTAACGCCAGGGTAGTGGGTTCGATCCCCGGGACCACCCATACGTAAAAATGTATGCACACATGACTGTAAGTCGCTTTGGATAAAAGCGTCTGCTAAATGGCTTATTATTATTATTATATTATTATTTCTACACTACCCTCCTTCCATCTATAGCATTTCTTATTTCTCATGGTTGATTATTGCTCTGTTGAAGTAGATTGTGATTTTGCTGTGGTCTGATAGGGGTGTCAGTGGGCTGACTGTGAATGCTCTGACAGACTCTGGGTTGAGGTCAGGGATAAAGTAGTCTACAGTACTACTGCCAAGAGATGAGCTATAGGTGTACCTACTGTAGGAGTCCACTCGACGCCGTTTTTGTTGGTTATGTTGTCGTAGTTGTGCCTAGGGGGGCATATTGGGGAGGGAATGCTGTCACCTCCAGGTCGGTGTTTGTCCCCCTGTGCGCTGAGAGTCAGGTTCTTGTCCAGTTCTGGCATTTAGGTCGCCACAGACTACTACATGTCCCTGGGCCTGGAAGTGATTCACATTTTATTTGTCACATGCGCTGAATACAACAAGTGTAGACCTTACCGTGAAATGCTTACTTACAAGCCCTTAACCAAAAATGCCGTTTTAAGAAAATAAGAGTTAAGGAAATATTTACTAAATAAACTAAAGTTAAAAAAGTCTATATACAGGGTGTACCTGTACCGAGTCAATATGCAGGAGAAGCTGTCTTCATTAATGTATGGTGATGCTAGTGGGGGGATATAGGTAGCATACAGGAGGACATTTTTCTCTGAAATAATTTCCTTTTGAATTTCTAGCCAAATGTAAAATGTTCCTGTTTTGATTAATAGTGAGTTAGGTCTGCTCTATACCAAATTAGCATACCCCCTGAGTCCATTCCCTGTTTCACACCTGGTAGTTTGGTGGATGGGACTACCAGCTCTCTGTAACCTAGAGGGCAACCAGTGGGTCCGTCTCCTCTATACCATGGTTCTTGTAGGATGATAATGTCTGTATTTCTGATTTCTTTGGTGAAGTCCAGGTTCCTGCTCTTTAGGCCAAAGGCAGATGACCTCAGGCCTTGGATATTCCAGGATGAGATAGTGAAGGCTTTGTGTTCCATAAAGTGTCTAATGTTGTTAGTCGTGTGGTTTGGCCTCAGACCAGTAAGTGTGAGCAGAGCCTGCTGAGCATCTGGTACATGCCATTGGCTTGGGCTAGTGTAAGAGTGGGTGTTGGGCCTGTTTGCCTGCTCACGGCCTGGGCGTATGTGTGACGTTCATGTTGAGGCCCTCTTTGTGGGAGTGGGGGGGGAATGGGGTGGGCAGGAGGGGCATAGGTCTGATCTGAGAGGCTTATATGTGGTGTGGGCATCTCTCTCTCTCTCTCTGTCCCTCTGTCCCTCTGTCCCTCTGTCCCTCTGTCTCTCTCTCTCTCTCTCTCATTTATATATTTCAATTGAAGGGCTTTATTGGCATGGGAAACATATGTTAACATTGCCAAAGCAAGTGAAATGGATAATAAGCTCTCTCTCCCTCGCTCTCCAACATCAAAGACCAGTCATCTCTGTTACAGTCCTTTCTGCCTGCTTTTGAAGCACATGTCGTACACTGTGAACACCATGGATGCACACCCTATTCCGTTTTTATAGTGCACTACTTAGTAGGGACTAGGGTGCCATTTGGGATTCACCCAACCATCTATCCATCCATACAGCTAACACTTAGCTGTCCTCTTTCTGCCAGTATAGGATCATCCATTATTAATATGTATTTCTGTGGGAGGTGGGGGAGGTGCTCTGTTAAAGAGTAGAGCGGGAAAGGATCAGGGTGTGAGGCGTTGGTGTCTTTAGCCTTTCCCGTCTCTAGCCAGCTCTGCTGTCAACATTCAACACTAATGCAGACGCATGAATAATGGAACAAGTGACTGACTGGTCTACAGCTGTCCCGCTGTCTGTCCGGACAGCTCTGGGTCAATAATAACAATAATAAGCTCACTTTGTTTATAACCTGTATTACACCTTTTATAACCCCTTTTATAACGTGTTTATAACCCCTCTATAACAGGAGACGCGGCACAACCTGACAGTGAACCTGACCACCCTGAGGGTGTGGTGTTATGCCTGTGGGAAAGAGGTGTTTCTGGAGCGTAAACTGGGCCGTCACTCCCCTGTCCCCAGCACGAAGACCCTAACATCACCTCACACCAACAACACACAGGTACACTAAGACCCTAACATCACCTCACACCAACAACACACAGGTAATGTTACCATCTGGGACACATATTGATTGATACCTGAATCTCAAACCACTAATGAAGTTCCCTCAGGATAAATACAGTTGTCTATATGTAAGGCCTAAACAAACGTCCACAACCCCGACCAAATCTAGATATAACTTGGAAATGGTATAATCCACTCTATATATGTAATCATTGTTAATTATTATTTCACATATTTTAAGACCACGTTGAAAGTAAATAATCATTCAGTTAAGTAATGTTTTCTTTCACTATGAAATGCTGTCAAAGCATTGAGACATTCTGCTGTTGTCAATTCCTCATGTTGCTTTTAATGTTGTCTAGAAAAGGAGGGTTCTGATATTGTTCTAGATGAGGATGGTTGTAGATGAGGATGGTTCTGAAATGGTTCTAGATGAGGATGGTTCTGATCTGGTTCTAGACAAGGATGGTTCTGATATGGTTCTAGATGAGGATGGTTCTGATATGGTTCTAGATGAAGATGGTTCTGATATTGTTCTAGATGAGGATGGTTCTGATATGGTTCTAGATGAGGATGGTTCTGATATGGTTCTAGATGAGGATGGTTCTGATATGGTTCTAGATGAGGATGGTTCTGATATGGTTCTAGATGAGGATGGTTCTGATATGGTTCTAGATGAGGGTGGTTCAGATATGGTTCTAGATGAGGGTGGTTCTGATATGGTTCTAGATGAGGGTGGTTCTAATATGGTTCTAGATGAGGATGGTTCTGATATGGTTCTAGATGAGGATGTTTCTAATATGGTTCTAGATGAGGATGGTTCTAGATGAGGATGGTTCTAGATGAGGATGGTTCTGATATGGTTCTAGATGAGGATGGTTCTAGATGAGGATGGTTCTGATATGGTTCTAGATGAGGATGGTTCTGATATGGTTGTCTTCCGTTCCCAGGAGTGTAGCAGGGCGCAGGGTAGTCCCACTTCTTTGAGACTGCCCCCTGCTGGTGGCTGTGAAGACCTGGGCATGGAGACCGAGGAGGAGGACGAGCTCCGCGCCAGAGGTACGCATCATCTGACTGGGCAAAACGTCAATGCTCAAGCTAGCATCAGCGATGTTCTCTAGCGAGATCAAACTCTTTGTTATTAGTTGTGTGTGTCTGTCTCCATCTCCTCTAGGTCTGACGGGACTGAAGAACATAGAGAACACCTGCTATATGAACGCAGCCCTGCAGGCCCTCTCCAACTGGTGAGACCCGTAGACATTTAAACCAGTTGATAGGGATAGCGCTGACGTCTTCCAGGTATTCCTATGGAAAACTCCCGATGGCGCATGAAGCCGGACGTATTTTGAATTTGCTGAATGGCACCAAAAAATCACTAAGGATCATGGGGACAGTGGCCGAAACTAGCAAAGGATCATGGTGTCAGTGTAGTCGTTTTCTTCCTGCCTGAGAGAGTCAACCCAACCACAGAGTTTTTCTAAACCCAGAGGCGCGACATCGGGAACGCTTGCGAAACAGACCAAACAGACCAGGCGGTGTTTGGAGAGAAGTGAAAAATTATCCTAAGTTGTTAATTTCCTTTAAATATAAAGGCACAGCCTAGATTCAAGCCAATGTCTTAAGTAGTTGAATATTATTACTCCAACCTCGTGAAAGTGACAGACACGTTTTCATTTTCGTAAAAAACAGCTTCAAATGGAAGGAGTGCCTTTTGATTTGATTGCCTACACATGCGCAGTTCGATGCGAGACGACCGTTACACCCGATGACGTGTTTCTACCAACGTCGTCATGACATCGCCTACAAGTGGTCCTCTCTGTAGCTCAATTGGTAGAGCACGGCGCTTGTAACGCCAGGGTAGTGGGTTCGATCCCCGGGACCACCCATACGTAAAAATGTATGCACACATGACTGTAAGTCGCTTTGGATAAAAGCAGCTCCTGCCTACCGGAAGCCTAGATTGGATTACCTCATGAGGGAAAAAAGTGGACTATATATTAATGAATTATACAATATTATTAATTATACAATAATCTCGATTCTGTGTTTTTATATGATTGTTGACTATCTTTATAATTTGTGCAACTGCATCATTTTGTCATGAAAAACATCAACCTCAGACGTACAATGTAGTTTGGAATTCAACATTTGTTCGGTTTTATAATTGCATACTAAATTGATATTTCAGTGTGAGCGCATTCCTCCATCTCCATGTCATCCTCTGTTCTCCGCTCAGCCATCCTCTGTTCTCCGCTCGGTCATCCTCTGTTCTCCGCTCGGTCATCCTCTGTTCTCCGCTCGGTCATCCTCTGTTCTCCGCTCGGTCATCCTCTGTTCTCCGCTCGGTCATCCTCTGTTCTCCGCTCAGTCATCCTCTGTTCTCCGCTCAGTCATCCTCTGTTTTCCGCTCTGTCAATTTTTGCCAATTTATATATATATTTTTTAAGAAATGGAAATATGACATTTACATAAGTATTCAGACCCTTTACTCAGTACTTTGTTGAAGCACCTTTGGCAGTGATTACAGCCTCGAGTCTTCTTGGGTATGACCCTACAAGCTTGGCACACCTGTATTTGGGGAGTTTCTCCCATTCTTCATTGCAGATCACCTCAAGCTCTGTCAGGTTGGATGGGGAGCGTCGCTGCACAGCTATTTTCAGGTCTCTCCAGAGATGCTCAATCGGGTTCAAGTCCAGGTTCTGGCTGGGCCACTCAAAGACATACAGAGACTTGTCCCGAAGCCACTCCTGCATTGTCTTGGCTGTGTGTTTAGGGTCGTTGTTCTGTTGGAAGGTGAACCTTCGCCCCAGTCTGAGGTCCTGAGCAGGTTTTCATCAAGGATCTCTCTGTACTTTGCGCCGTTCATATTTACCTCGATCCTGACTAGTCTCCCAGTCCCTGCCGCTGAAAAACATCCCCACAGCATGATGCTGCCACCACCATGCTTCACCGTAGGGATGGTGCCAGGTTTCCTCCAGACGTGACGCTTGGCATTCAGGCCAAAGAGTTCAATCTTGGTTTCATCAGACCAGAGAATCTTGTTTCTCATGGTCTGAGAATCCTTTAGGTGCCTTTTGGCAAACTCCAAGCGGGCTGTCATGTGCCTTTTACTGAGTGGCTTCCGTCTGGCCACTCTACCATAAAGGCCTGATTGGTGGAGTGCTGCAGAGATAGTTGTCCTTCTGGAATGTTCGCCCATCTCCACAGAGGAACTCTGGAGCTCTGTCAGTGACCATCGGGTTCTTGGTCACTTCCCTGACCAAGGGCCTTCTCCCCCTCTCTAAGCCCTTTCTCTCCCCCCCCCCCTCTCTCCCCCTTCTCTCTCAGCTTTTTGTCTCCCCCCTCTCTCTCAGCCTTTTCTCTTCCCCTCTCTCTAAGCCATTTCTCGCCCCCTCTCCAAGCCTTTTCTCGCCCCCCCTCTCCCCCCTTCTCTCTTCCCCCTCTCTTCCTTCCCCCCCTCCTCCCCTTCTCTCTTCCCCCCTCTCTTCCTTCCCCCCTTCTCTCTAAGCCTTTTCTCTCCCCCCCTCTCCCCTTCTCTCTTCACTATACACATCAATATACACATCAGTATTCAATGTACACATCACTATACGCATCAATATACACATCACTATACACATCAATATACACATCAGTATTCACTATACACATCAATATACACATCAGTATTCAATGTACACATCAATATACACATCAGTATTCACTATACACATCAATATACACTATACACATCAATATACACATCAATATACACTATACACATCAATATACACATCACTATACACATCAGTATTCACTATACACATCAATATACACATCAGTATTCAATGTACACATCACTATACGCATCAATATACACATCAGTATTCACTATACACATCAATATACACATCTGTATTCACTATACACATCAATATACACATCAGTATTCACTATACACATCAATATACACATCAGTATTCACTATAGACATCAATATACACATCAGTATTCACTATACACATCAATATACACATCAGTATTCACTATACACATCAATATACACATCAGTATTCACTATACACATCAATATACGCATCAATATACACATCAGTATTCAATGTACACATCACTATACGCATCAATATACACATCAGTATTCACTATACACATCAATATACACATCAGTATTCACTATACACATCAATATACACATCAGTATTCACTATACACATCAATATACACATCAGTATTCACTATACACATCAATATACACATCAGTATTCAATTTACACATCAATATACACATCAGTATTCACTATACTGGTCACTATGTGGTCCTCTGTAGCTCAGCTGGTAGAGCACGGCGCTTATAACGCCAAGGTAGTGGGTTCGATCCCCGGGACCACCCATACACAAAAAAAAATGTATGCACGCATGACTGTAAGTCGCTTTGGATAAAAGCGTCTGCTAAATGGCTTATTATTATTATTATTATTATTATTATTATTACTATACACATCAATATACACTATACACATCAATATACACATCAATATACACTATACACATCAATATACACATCACTATACACATCAGTATTCACTATACACATCAATATACACATCACTATTCACTATACACATCAATATACACATCACTATACACATCAGTATTAACTATACACATCAATATACACATCAGTATTCACTATACACATCAATATACACATCAGTATTCACTATACACATCAATATACACATCAGTATTCAATGTACACATCACTATACGCATCAGTATTCACTATACACATCAATATACACATCACTATACACATCAGTATTCAATATACACATCACTATACACATCAGTATTCACTATACACATCAGTATTCACTATACACATCAATATACACATCAGTATTCACTATAGACATCAATATACACATCAGTATTCACTATACACATCAGTATTCACTATACACATCAATATACACATCAGTATTCACTATACACATCAATATACACATCAGTATTCACTATACACATCAATATACACATCAGTATTCACTATACACATCAGTATTCAATGTACACATCAATATACACATCAGTATTCAATGTACACATCAATATACACATCAGTATTCACTATACACATCAATATACACTATACACATCAATATACACATCAATATACACTATACACATCAATATACACATCACTATACACATCAGTATTCACTATACACATCAATATACACATCAGTATTCAATGTACACATCACTATACGCATCAATATACACATCAGTATTCACTATACACATCAATATACACATCTGTATTCACTATACACATCAATATACACATCAGTAATTCACTATACACATCAATATACACATCAGTATTCACTATAGACATCAATATACACATCAGTATTCACTATACACATCAATATACACATCAGTATTCACTATACACATCAATATACACATCAGTATTCACTATACACATCAATATACACATCAGTATTCACTATACACATCAATATACACATCAGTATTCACTATACACATCAGTATTAACTATACACATCAGTATTCACTATACACATCACTATACACATCAATATACACATCAGTATTCACTATACACATCACTATACACATCAGTATTCACTATACACATCAATATACACATCAGTATTCAATATACACATCAATATACACATCAGTATTCACTATACACATCAATATACACATCAGTATTCACTATACACATCAATATACACATCAGTATTCACTATACACATCAATATACACATCAGTATTCACTATACACATCAATATACACATCAGTATTCACTATACACATCAATATACACATCAGTATTCACTATACACATCAATATACACATCAGTATTCACTATACACATCAGTATTCACTATACACATCAGTATTCAATGTACACATTACTATACGCATCAGTATTCAATGTACACATTACTATACGCATCAGTATTCAATGTACACATTACTATACACATTACTATACACATCACTATACACATCACAATACACATCAATTCATAACATTTTAGAGAGCCTTGGAGATTATTCCACAAGTAAGGTAAAAAAAAAAGCTGATTTTAACGAAGCGATCACCAGAGTTATCCATCCCTGAGATCGGATCTGGTGTCTCGTACGTCTGCAAGTTAACAATGATTTAAGTAAGGTATGGTGGTAGGTTATGCAGGTGGGCTTTATAAACTAAAAGCTTACTTACAGGTCCTTTTCCAACAATGCAGAGTTCAAGAGCAGGTAGCTTAGTGGTTAAGAGCGTTGTGCCAGTAACCGAAAGGTCGCTGGTTCTAATCCCCGAGCCGACTAGGTGAAAAATCTGTCGATGTGCCCTTGAGCAAGGCACTTAACCCTAATTGCTCCTGTAAGTCGCTCTGGATAAGAGCGTCTGCTAAATGACTAGAAAAAATAAAATAAAAGATCAGAAAGAAATTTAGAAATAGTGACACACAGTGAATAACGAATAAAAATAACATGGCTATATACAGTGCATTCAGAAAGTATTCAGACCCCTTGACTTTTTCCACATTTTGTTACGTTACAGCCTTATTCTAAAATGGATTAAATAAATAAAACATATATTACACACAATACCCCATAATGACAAAGCGAAAACAGGTTTAGACAATTTTGCAAATGTATTAACAATAAAAAACACGTTATTTACATAAGTATTCAGACCCTTTGCTATGAGACTCGAAGTTGAGCTCAGGTGCATCCTGTTTCCATTGATCATCCTTGAGATGTTTCTACAACTTGATTGGAGTCCACCTGTGGTAAATTCAATTGATTGGACATGATTGGGAAAGGCACACACCTGTCTATATAAGGTCCCACAGTTGACAGTGCATGTCAGAGCAAAAACCAAGCCATGAGGTCGAAGGAATTGTCTGTAGAGCTCCGAGACAGGATTGTGTCGAGGCACAGATCTGGGGAAGGGTACCAAAAAATGTCTGCAGCATTGAAGGTCCCCATGAACACCGTGGCCATCATTCTTAAATGGAAGAAGTTTGGAACCACCAAGCACTAAGCACACAGCCAAGACAACGCAGGTGTTGCTTCAGGGCAAGTCACTGAATGTCCTTGAGTGGCCCAGCCAGAGCCCGGACTTCAACCTGATCGAACAACCTTGGAGAGACCTGAAAATAGCTGTGCAGCGACGCTCCCCATCCAACCTGACAGAGCTTTTTTTTTTTTTTTTTTTTTTTATTGAATTGAATTTATTTTCGGTAACAGACATATACAACAAAATGTACAATGTGGACCCAGAGGATATCACTTGAAAGTATGAATTAAAATGCTTGTTCCCAAAGTGGTCCTCGATGGTAAAAGCAATAACACACATGATTAGAAAGGCAAGACAAAATGACAAACTACGATTATTGACGTCCTGCACTTTTCCCCCTAACCTTAAAAATCAACCATATTCATTTCACATTAAAACAATCTATTCATTGCACATCATACCTATCATTCAAATAAATACACCTGACCAGCAGTAGGGGGCAGTGGAGAGGTTTCTCTTACTTAGACAAACTTTGTCCAAATTTCCCACTTTTTTCTTTGCTTGATCTCCAAGGGGAGGCTATTCCATAGACAAATGCCTGTATAGAAAAACGTGCTCCTCTCAGTACTGCTTACTCTTGGGAGGATCTGCAGAGAAGAATGGGGGAAAACTCCCCAAATACAGGTGTGCCAAGCTTGTAGCGTCATACCCAAGAATACTCAAGGCTGTAATCGCTGCCAAAGGTGCTTCAAATAAAGTAAAGGGTCAGAATACTTCTGTAAATGTGATATTTTCTGTTTTTGCTTTGTCATTATGGGGTATAGTGTGTAGATTAAGAAAAATAACAATTGAATCCATTTAGTTTATTTTACCCCCTTTTTTTAATCCCCAATTTTGTTCTTGTCTCATCGCTGCAACTCCCCAACGGGCTTGGGAGGCGAAGGTCGAGTCATGCGTCCGCCGAAACATGACCCGCCAAACCGTGCTTCTTAACACCCGCCCACTTAACCAAGAAGCCAGCCGCACCAATGTGTCGGAGGAAACACTGTTCAACTGACGACGAGGTCAGCCTGCAGGCGCCCGGCCCGCCACAAGGAGTCGCTAGAGCCAAATGAAAGCCCCCCTGGCCAAACCCGCCCTATGGGACTCCCGGTCATGGCCGGTTGTGACACAGCCTGGGATCGAACCTGGGTCTGTAGTGATGCCTCAAGCACTGTGATGCAGTGCCTTAGACCGCTGCGCTACTCGGGAGGCCAGGCCTACTGTATCTCTGATTGGCTATGGCGCACCGATGTCCCACCATCCTTTCCCTACTTGGGGTAAATTAGTGAACAACAATGCCCAGGCCTCGACTTCAATTTTTAAAAATAATTCTATTTTATTTGTTTTTGCTCCTGAACTTCTTCTACTAGTTGTGTTTGTTTCTGTGCGTGCATTCAGATGTATGACCTTTTCTCCAGACCTCCTCTGACCCAGTTCCTCTCTCTCTCTCTCTCTCTTCCTCTCTGTCTCATCTCTCTCTCTCTCTCTGCTCTCCCTCTCTCCTCTCTCTGTCTCTCAGTTCCTTCCCTCTCTCTCCTGTCTCTTCCTCTCTCCCTCTCTCTCTCTCTCTCTCTCTCTCTCTCTCTGTCCTGTCTCTCTCTCTCTACTCTCTCTCTCTGTCTCTCCTCTCTCTCTCTCTCTCTGTCTCCTCTCTCTCCTCTCTCTCTCTCTCCTCTCTCTGCTCTCTCCTCTCTCTTCTCTCTTCTACCTCTCTCTCTCGGCTCTCCCTTTCTCTTCTCCTCTCCCCGGGTCTCTCTCTCATCCTTCTCTCTCTCTCTCCTCTTCTCTCTCTTCTCTCTCTTTTCCTCCGGGGTTTCTCTTTCTCGTCCTCGGCGTCCCCCTTTTCTCTCGCTACGTCAGTCTTTCTCTCCTTCTCTCTCTCTTGTCCAATCTTTTCCTCTCTCTTTCTTCTTCTTCTCTCTCTCTGCCTCTTTCTCGTTCTTTCCCTCCCTTTCTCGTGCTCCTCTTTCCCGCTCCTTCTCTTTCTCTCGTCTTATTTCTTTCCTCTTGCGAGTCTCTTCATTCCGTCTGGGCTCTCTACTCTCTCTGTACGGTCTCTCTCTTCCAGTCTAGGGCCTCTCTCCTCTTCAATTCGCTCAAGCATCCTCTCCCATCTCCTCGGCCGGGGTCCTCTCCGGAAATTCTGCCGGGGATCTCCTCTCCAATCGCTGCGGGATCGGGTGTTGGTACGTCAACGTGCCAAGCACTCGTCTCTAGTGCATCTTTTTTTTTTGGGGGGGGGCCCTTCCCTCGCTTTTGGCCCCTTGCCTCGTCCTGCCCTCGTGGTTGGAGGTTTTTCCTCCGGTCATCCGAAATGGTCGCATCAGATGGCCCTCTGGCCTTTCCCCGCGCCAGTTTCTAGGAAGGGGGGGAAGAGCCGTTTCCCAAGTTTTTGGGGTCTCTCCTCTCCCTGGGTTCTTTTTGCCTGGGGGGGTGCCTCTCTCATCCCGTTCGGGGGCTCCTCTTCTCCCGCCTCATTCTTTTTTGGGGGTCCCCCTCCCCCTTTTTCCTTTTTTTCCTTCCGGGGTCCCCCCTTTTTTCCCTCGTTCTGCCTTTTCTTTCTCCTTTTTCTCCTCTTATTTTTTTCAGTCTGCCTTTTTTGTCCTCTTTCCCCCCCCTCGTCTCCTCCCCTTCTTTTCCCCTCGTCCTCTTTCTCTCCTTTGGGGGTTCTCCCCCCTCCGTCTCCCTGGGGGGGGGGCCCTTCGGTTTCTTTTCCGGGCACCCCTTCCCATGGTCGGGGGGGCCCCTTCCGGGGTGCCACCCTCGGCCCTTTCGCCCCTCCCTTCCTCCAAGGCAACCTCCCTTACTTCCGGGGTCCCCGGGGGCCCCCCAGGGTGCTCTGGGTTTCCGGGGAGCTCAGGATCTCCCCCCAAATCCCAATCTTGG
Organism: Coregonus sp. 'balchen'; assembly: GCA_902810595.1. Lineage (NCBI taxonomy): Eukaryota > Metazoa > Chordata > Actinopteri > Salmoniformes > Salmonidae > Coregonus > Coregonus sp. 'balchen'. Next base: position 49,716,542 of record LR778273.1, on the reverse strand, counting down.
GGGGGTTCTCCTTGGGGGCCTCTCCGGTTCTCCCCTCTCTCTTGGCTTCCTCTGTTGGGGTTCCCGGGGTCTCTTCTCCGCTTCTTTGGGGGTTTCCATTCCCCCCCCTCCCTCTGGAGTTGGGGGTTTAGGAAACAAAACCCCCCCTCTCTGGTCGAGTCGGGATTTTGGGTGCAGCCTCTACGGGGAACTTCTCTGCTCACCCCCTTGTGGGCAAGGTCCTCGGTCCTTCCTTGGCTTGGGGTGTTTTGGGGTTTTATTTTCTGCGGCCATCGTTTTTGGGGGTTTGGGCCTTGCTTTGGGGCCCGTTCCTTGTTCGTTTGGGGTTTTAACCGTCCCCTTGTTTCCTGTTTTTTTCCCCCGTTCCCAAACCCTTTTCTGTTGTTTCGGCCGTCTTAAACTAACCTTGGCGGGAGTTTAAGGGGGTCCTAACCTTTTTTTGGGCTTCTTTTTTTCCCCTTCCTTCCGGGCCCTTTTTTCTTTTTTTTTTCTGGCCTCCTTTTTTTTTGGGGGGTTTTTTCCCGTCCTCCCCCCCCTTTTTGGGGGTGTGGGGTTTGGGAAAAAAGGGAAAGAGCTCCAAAACTGTTCGTTTGGAAAAAGGCCCGTCCTACCTTTTGTGTGTTTTTTACCGTCCACCTTGTTTTTGGTTGTTTTTTTTGGCCCCTTTTGGGCCCTGTAAGCGGGTCCTTTTGGAGAAAGGCCGCCCAAAATTTTTTTGGGTTTTCCCTCCAACCTTTTTTCGGGTTTTTTAAGGCCCCCCAAACCCCTTTTTCGGGTTTTCCCCCCCAAACGGTGGTGTTTCCCCTAAATGTTTGTTTTAACCTAAAAAACTTTTTCTTGGGGTTTTAAGGGTCCAAACCCGTTCTGTTTTTTTAAAAAGGGCCTAAAACCTTTCTTTTTTAAAGGGCCCCTAACCCTGTTCTTTGGGTTTTACCCCCCAAACCCTTTTTCTGTGGAAAAAAAAGGGCCTCCCCTTGTTGGGGGTTTTTTAAAAGGCCTCCTTAAAATTTTTTTTTAAAATTTTTTTCATGGGCCCCATTTTTCCCTACCAACCCGGGGATAACTTAAAAACCCCCTGTTCAAGGCCCCCCGGGTAGGTGGCCAACAAAGGGGGGCCCCCTTTTTAAATCCCAAAGGGGGCCTGGGGGTGCGTGTAGCCCCCCCGAAAACTCTTTTTGGGAATATCTTTTCACCGTTTTTCCCCTCCCCCCAATTGCTGCCAGGGGTACTCCCCAAAGAATGAATTCTCTACGGAAAAGAAGGGGTTAGAAGGGCTGGGGACAAGGAAACCCACCCTCCCCCCCACGGGACAAAAATACCCTTTTGGAATTTTTTTCAGACTCGCGCCCTTTAACCCAACCACTGGACCGGGGCGAACCCCCAATTCCTGGTTCCCCACTTTCCTAGGCCCCCCCAGGGGGGTCCAAAAAACCACGCCACCGTCCTAAAGGGCCCCCAGGGGCCCTTCCCCCCTGAGTTTAAGATTTGCTGGGGCCCTAAAACCTCACATTTTTCTAAAAAGGGGAACCCCGCACCACATAGCCTCCTACGGGGATCAAAGGGGCCCTTGGTTAGGCAACCCTCTCCTCACTGCAAAAAAACTACGAGGGGAAAGGGGGGGCGCCCCCCCTTCCCTCCCCTGGGGCCCCCAATTTTCCCAATTTTCCGGTTCCCACACCAGGCTTCAGGAAACCCCCAAACAGTCCAAAGGGGGCCCAAAGCCCCCCCCCAAAGGAAAAAAATTTTCTCCCTCCCCCGTTTCCTTGCCCCCGAACCCCCCGCGGTTACCGGGGAGGGCACCGTTTTGGGACCCAAAGGACTGGGGGGGTTCTACCCCATCATCCCCCTTCCCCCCACCGGCCCTCTAAAAGGGTGTCGGGGGTAAAATTTGACTCCCCCCCCAATTAAAACTTTTTTGCAAACGGAACTCCGCACCACTGACCCCCGAAACCTTAAAAGAAAAAGCCAAAAAGTTATGGGGTACTTTTTGGGTTAATATTTACTATTATTTCCCCTTTTTTCCAAATTTTTCCTTTTTCCCCTCCCTCCCCCTTTTGAAGGCCAAGTACTTTACTTTGTTTTTATTAAACTTTTTTTAACCCTGTTTTTTTTCCAATTTCTTTTTTTTTTTTTTGGTTTGGGGAAGGGGGAGGCCTTTCAGTAGCCAACCTGGAAGGGGTTCATGTTTTTTGAAGATTTTGAAAAAAGGAGCTTCGGGGCTAGCAATCCGGGAAGGGGAGGCTTCAGGTAACAGGTCCTGAGAAGGGGAGGAGGCTTCGGGCTAGCAAGTCCTGAGGAGAGAGAGAGCTTCAGGCTAACAAGTCCTGGAAGAGGGGGGGCTTCGGGCTAACAAGTCCTGAGGGAGAAGGAGGCTTCAGGCTAACAAGTCTGGAAGAGGGGCTTAGGGCTAGAAACCCCTGAGAGAGAGGGGGGGCTTGGCTAGAAAAGGCCGGGAAAAGAAGGGAGGCTTCAGGGCTAACGAGTCTAGGAAGAGGGCTTCAGGGCTAGACAGAGTCCTAGAAGAAGGGGGGGGCTTCAGGCTAGACAGGCCCTGAAGAAAAGAGGAGGAGGCTTCAGGCTAACGAGTCCTGAGGAGAGAGAGAGGTTCGGGAAAAACAGAGCCGAAGAGGGGGAAAGAGGAGTTTCGGGGCTAGACAGAGTCCTAGAGAGAGGAGGCTTCAGGGCTAGACAGAGTCCTGAGAGAGAGAGAGGAGGCTTCAGGGGCGACGGTCCTAAAGGAGGAGCTTCAGGGCAACCGAGTCCTGAAGAGAGAAGGAGGCTTCGGGGCTAACAGGCCCTGAGAGAGAGAGAGAGGGGGCTTAAAGGGCAGACAGAGTCCTGAAAAGAGAGAGGAGTTTCGGGGCTAGACGATCCTGAGAGAAGAGAAGGGGGTTTCAGGGCTAACAGAGCCCTGAGAGAGAGGGGGAGGCTTCAGGCTAGCCCAGAGTCCTGAGGAGAAAAGGGGAGTTTAGGCAACAAGTCCGAAGAGAGAGGGGAGGCTTGGGGCTAACAAGTCCGAGAGAGAGAAAAGGGAGGTTCAGGTAACGATCCGAGAGAGAGAGAGGAGGTTGGGGCAAAGGCCCGAAGAGGAGAGGAGGCTTGGGGGCTGACAGAGTCCTGAGAGAAGAAGGGGGCTTCAGGCTACGACCTGAGAGAGAGAGGGGGTTCGGGGCTAGACAGATCCTGAAGAGAGAAGAGAGCTTCGGGCTAGCGAGTCCAAAGGAAGAGGACCCCTTCAGGGCTGACAGACCCTATGAAGAGAGGGAGCTTCGGGGCTGACAACCCCCTTAGAGAAAAGGGGAAAGGTTTCGGGGCTAAAGAGTCCTAGAGAGAGAGAGGAGGTTCAGGGCTAGACAATCCTGAGAGGAGGGGGGGCTTCGGGTAACAGAGTCCTGAAGAGAGAGAGGAGGTTTCAGGGCTAACAGGTCCTGAAGAGGGGGGGGGGGCTTCAGGGGCGACAGACCTGAGAGAAGAGGGGCTTCGGGGCTAACATTCCTGAGAGAGAGAGGGGGCTTAAAGGGCTAGACAAGTCCTGGAGAGAGGGGAGGCTTCAGGGCTAACGGTCCTGAAGAAGGAGGCTTCGGGCTAAACAAGTCCTAAAAGAGAGAGAGAGCTTCAGGGCTAGACAAAAGCCCTAAGAAAGGCTTCAGGCTAACTTCCTAGGGAAGGAAGGAGGCTTCGGGGCTAGACAGAGTCAAAGGGGGGGGTTAGGGCTAGCGAGTCCTGAGAGAGGAGAGGAGGCTTCCAGGCTAGACGGTCCTGAGAAAAGAGGAGGGGTTTTCAGGCTAGACAACCCCTGAGAGGGAAGGCTTCAGGCTAACAGAGTCCTGAGAGGAAGGGGGCTTCAGGGCTAGACGAGCCCGAAAGGGGAGGCTTCGGGCTAACAACCCTTTTAGAGAAAAGGGGGCTTCAGGCTAGACGGGTCCTGGAAGAGAGGGGCTTCAGGCTAGAAAGTCCTGAAAAGAAGAGAGGAGGCTTCGGCAAAGGGTCCTAGGAAAAAGGGGGGCTTGGGGGCGACAGTCCGAAGGAAGAGGAGGCTTCCTCCCCCCTAGGAAAAACTTCACTAGCGGGCCCCAAAAAAGGGGAAAAACTTCAGGGCTCGTCCTAAGAGGGGGGGCTCGGCTCTCCTCTTCGGCTAACAGCCCCGGGAAGGAGAGAGGGTTTTCAGGGCTGACAAGTCCTGGAGGAGAGAGGGGGCTTGGCTAACAAGTCCTGAAAGAGCCACAACTGTCATAAGAGTGTCCATTTTTGGCTTGAATAAGAGTGGAGAAAAACTGTCCATTTGAGGTTTTTTTGCAGCTCGTTCCAGTCGCTTGCTGCAGCAAACTGAAAAGAGGAAGCGACCCAGGGATGTGTGTGCTTGTGGGGACCTTTAACAGAATGTGACTGGCAGAAACGGGTGTTTGTATGTGGAGGATGAGGGCTGCAGTAGGTATCTCAGATAGGGGGGGGAGTGAGGCCTAAGAGGGTTATATAAATAAGCATCAACCAGTGGGTCTTGCGATGGGTATACAGAGATTACCAGTTTTACAGAGGGTATAGAGTGCAGTGATGTGTCCTATAAGGAGTATTGGTGGCTAATCTGATGGCCGAATGGTAAAGAACACCTGCCAATCTATAAATGACGTCTCCGTAATCTAGCATGGGGTAGGATGGTCATCTGAATCAGGGTTAGTTTGGCAGCTGGGGGTGAAAGAGGAGCGATTACGATAGAGGAAAGCAAGTCTAGATTTAACCTTAGCCTGCCAGCTTTGATATGTGCTGAGGAGAAGGATACCGTCTAGCCGTACTCCCAAGGAACTTGTATGAGGTGACTACCTCAAGCTCTAAACCAGGGGTGTCAAATCATTTTAGCTCAGGGGCCACATGGAGGAAAATCTATTCCCAAGTGGGCCGTGACCGGAAAAATCATGGTATATATAACTTAAAAACAACAACTTCAGATTGTTTTCTTTGTTTTAATACGATCAACATACAACATAAAGCTGGAGCCTGAGGACAGTGTGTCCAAAATAGTACAAGCACAACATCACTATTAATCATAAAACACCTCAAGTTATTTGAAAGTTCTGAGGACAAAGAACACACAAACACACATGCCTCAGTGATTCACAGAAGTATATCACAGATCACAGAACTATATCAGGGTGTCTCATGTAGCACTTTAAGTGGGGTTGCATAGTTTTATTTGACTCCTGATACCTGCATCTTTTAGCTTTCACCAGCGCATCAATATCAGGCGTCACATCCTGAGTGGCAGCCAACTTCAGGATGTGATTCAAGTGCTTGTGCGTGAGCCTTGAGCGCAGCTTTGTTTATTTATGCTCATTACAGAGAGAACTTGCTCACAAAGATATGTGGTTCCAAACATGCACAACAGTTTTGCAGCGAGGGCTGTCAAGTTGGGGTAACCTGGCAAGAGATTCTGATTAAATGTGTCCAAGCCAGCTGCGGCAAATTTGCCCTTCAAATCCGAGTCACACTGCAAGTCTATTATTTCAAGTTGGATGCTGACCGGCAGATCAGAGGGATTCACGGTGAATGGCGAGCAAAAAACGTTGAAGTCTTTCTCCAGTTCACCAAAAATCTGAAAGCGTTGCTCAAACTCCCGTAACAGTCCCGTTATTTTATCTTTGAACCGCTTCATGTCTGCCACATGTTGGGTCGCGCACACATTTTTCAGACAGGGGAAGTGAGCTGCATCACCACCGGCGAGTTGCGTCTCCCACAATGACAGCTTCAACTTGAAAGAAACGTATGCTGTCATAATACTGCATGACAACTTTGTTGCGCCCTTGCAGCTGTTTGTTCAAGTTATTCAGGTGCTCTGTAACATCCACCATAAATGCAAGGTCCTGCATCCATTCTGCGGAATGGAATTCTAACACTGTTCAATTTCTTCTCGTAAATCAAAGAAACGCCTCAGCACCTCGGCTTAACCATCTTACCTCAGTGTGGTATGGCAGGCCATAGATGTGGTCTTTCTCTCTGAGAAGGCTGTCAAAACTGACGGTGATTCAGGCTTCTGGATCGGATGAAATTAACAGTTTGGATGACCACCTTCATGACGTTATCCATCTTTAATGACTTGCAACACAAAGCCTCCTGGTGCAAAATACAGTGAAAAGTCAAAAATCACGTCCTCCATTTTGCAGATTGCACTTTCTCTCTGAACTTTGTCACAACGCCTGCTTTTTTTCCCGATCATTGAGGGCGCACCATCTGTAGCCAGGCTGACAGCGCGGGGACCAGTCCACTCCGACCCTGTCCAGCACGCCGACGAGTGCGGTAAAAATATCAGCTGCTGTCATTGTATCTGTCATCGGCACCAACTCCACGAACTCCTCGGTGACGGTCAATGTGTCATCAACTCCGCGGATGAAAATGGCCAGTTGTTGCAACATCTGTAATGTCCGTGCTTTCATCAATTGCAACCGAAAACGCAATAAATGACTTTACTTTTTGCTTCAACTGGCTGTCCAAATCCACTGAAAGATCGGAAATCCTGTCTGCAACTGGTGTTTCTTGTCAGGCTGATATTTACAAAAGCCTGACGCTTTTCAGGGCACACAATCTCAGCTGCCTTCATCATGCATGTTTTTACAAATTCACCCTCACTAAATGGTTTTGAAGCCACTGCGATTTCATTAGCAATGAGGTAGCTAGCTTTCACTGCAGCGTCACTGATGTCTCGGCTGTGAGTAAACACAGACTTGACCTACTTGCTCTGCCCCGGTATAAACAGTTTGCTTGCTTAACATAATTGCTATTGCGCCATCCAGTGGACGCAATTGGAACAGCAGTTTATTTTATTGAAAAATTGCAGTGCATTTTTATACTTTACAAAATCATCTCGCGGGCCGGATTAAACCCGTTTGCGGGCCTGATCCGGCCCGCGGGCCGGACGTTTGACACCCCTGCTCTAAACCCTCAGAGGTAGTAATCACACCGGTGGGGAGTGGGTTATTCTTCTTACCAAACCACATGACCTTTGTTTTGGAGGTGTTCAGAACAAGGTTAAGGGCAGAGAAAGCTTGTTGGACACTAAGAAAGCTTTGTTGTAGAGCGTTTAACACAAAATCCAGGGAGGGGCCAGCTGAGTATAAGACTGTATAATCTGCATATAAAAGGATGAGAGCGCTGCCTGTGATGTATGTGACTTGTTAAGCAAATGTTTACTCCTGAACTTATTTAGGCATGCCAAAACAAAGGGGTTGAATACTTTATCGATTTGAAAAAAAAAATACAATTATGCTTTGACATTATGGGGGTGTTGTTAGGTCAGTCACCAAGAAATCTACATTTTTATTCCATTTTTAAATTCAGGCTGCAACAACAAAATGTGGAAAAAGTCAAGGGGTGTGAATACTTTCTGAATGCACTGTATCTATATTAAATGTATATATCTATATGTTGTCTGTAGGATTCATTAGGAGATCCTGCGTTGTCTGATGGACCAGCTCCACAGTCATCTGTTTACATTAGGACTAGAACCATATTATAACACTGCTATAAACCCTATAGTAATAATCTATTTGTTATCTGTATGTTTCCGTAAGGACTCTCAAGAGTTCCTGCGCTGTTTGATGGACCAGCTCCACGAGGAGCTGAAGGAGCCGCTGGCCGAGCCCCCCGACAACGACCATCACTCGCACGCCATCGCCATGGACGACGGCCCCGAGGACGACAGCCGCAGCCAATCTGACGGAGACTTCCAGTCGTGCGAGTCGTGCGAGTCCTGCGGCGGCGGCGGCGGCGGCGAGCGGGCGGACAACAAGGGCGGGAGCGGGGACGGGCGGTCGGCGTTGCCGTCGGGGGAGGAGTCTAACGAGGCAGAGATGCTGATCCCTGATGGACCTGACTCCTCCCACTCCTCGGGCCGGACCAATAGGGAGTGGCAGAAGGAGAAGAACCTGATCAACGACCTCTACCGGGGGTCGGGGGGCGCGGGGTCGTCAGGGAGAGACTTGGATAAAGACGTGGATACCACTCCCACTAACGAGGCCACGCCCATCATCAGCAGCCAGGGGACCATCAAGGTCCAGATACAGGGAAGAATGGCTGGTAGGTACACCTTGAATGAATGAATGAATGAATGAATGGGATTAATTTAATGACTGAATGGATGAATCAAGTAGGTTCAAACCATCACATCAGTCTAGCTTGCCTCAACATTGTGTTAGCCCGCTGAGCTCAAGACTAGTCTGCGTTATCTCCTTGAGTGAACAAAAGTCTTCAGGTCTCACAAGCTGGGGAGGCTTGGCGTCAGGTCTCACAAGCTGGGGAGGCTTGGCGTCAGGTCTCACAAGCTGGGGAGGCTTGGCGTCAGGTCTCACAAGCTGGGGAGGCTTGGCGTCAGGTCTCACAAGCTGGGGAGGCTTGGCTTCAGGTCTTAGCCACAAAACGTGTAGTAGCCAGGTTATTCTAATGAAAGAGAATGTGTTGTCAATAACCTACTGGGATAAATAAAGTTAATAATGAATCATCCTGCCTCCTCTAGGGATTCCAAACAGTAAAATGACATGACCAACAGAAAATACAATCGATGTATACAAGAAAGGACTTCATCCATTAACAGCGGAATTAAAACATGTAGCAATAGCAAGCCCATCGTCTCACAGCCAAAAAGGCTATATGATTGAACATGTAACTCCTGTAATGAAGCAGCCAATAATACGTCCTTTTCAACATTTTGCCAAAATGCAATCCGTGAGAAAACACTGTTCTAAACAGCGCAACTCGTGCGAGCGGTGACATTTGGAAAGAGGTGGGATCTAAAGATGCAACAACTAGGATGGGATGCTAATATGACTAGGATGCTAATATGACTAGGATGGGATGCTAATATGACTAGGATGGGTTGCTAATATGACTAGGATGGGATGCTAATATGACTAGGATGGGATGCTATTATGACTAGGATGGGATGGCTAATATGACTAGGATGGGATGCTATAGTACTAGGATGGGGTTGACTAATATGACTAGGATGGGTTGCTAATATGACTAGGATGGGATGTGCTAATATGACTAGGATGGGATGCTAATATGACTAGGATGGGATGACTAATATGACTAGGATGGGATGCTAATATGACTGGGATGGGATGGCTAATATGACTAGGAATGGGATGCTAATATGACTAGGATGGGTTTCTAATATGACTAGGATGCTAATATGACTAGGATGGGTTTCTAATATGACTAGGATGGGATGCTAATATGACTAGGATGGGATGCTAATATGACTAGGATGGGATGCTAATATGACTAGGATGGGATGCTAATATGACTAGGATGGGATGCTAATATGACTGGGATGGGATGCTAATATGACTAGGATGGGATGCTAATATGACTAGGATGGGTTTCTAATATGACTAGGATGCTAATATGACTAGGATGGGTTTCTAATATGACTAGGATGGGATGCTAATATGACTAGGATGGGATGCTAATATGACTGGATGGGTTGCTAATAGACTAGGATGGGATGCTAATATGACTAGGATGGGATGCTAATATGACAGGATGGGTTGCTAATATGACTAGGATGGGATGCTAATATGACTAGGATGGGATGCTAATATGATAGGATGGGATGCTAATATGACTAGGATGGGTTGCTAATATGACTAGGATGGGATGCTAATATGACTAGGATGGGATGCTAATAGACTAGGAGGGATTGCTATAATGACTAGGACGGGATGCTAATATGACTAGGATGGGATGCTAATATGGACTAGGATGGGTTGCTAATATGACTAGGATGGGTTGCTAATAGACTAGGATGGGATGCTAATATGACTAGGATGGGATGCTAATAATGACTAGGATGGGATCGTAATATGACTAGGATGGGGTTGCTAATATGACTAGGATGGGTTGCTATATGACTAGGATGGGTTGCTATATGGACTAGGGTGGGTTGCTAATATGACTAGGGTGGGTTGCTAATATGACTAGGATGGGATGCTAATATGACTAGGATGGGTTGCTAATATGACTAGGATGGGATGCTAATATGACTAGGATGGGTTGCTAATATGACTAGGATGGGATGCTAATATGACTAGGATGGGATGCTAATATGACTAGGATGGGATGCTAATATGACTAGGATGGGTTGCTAATATGACTAGGATGGGTTGCTAATATGACTAGGATGGGATGCTAATATGACTAGGATTGTCCCTTTGGCTTCTGGACAATGAAAGAAAGTTGGTATGAAAACCAGTAGAACAGGAGGGAAATGCTGGTTCCAACGGCATATGGAAGTCTTTCTAAAAGAATTGCCTCCCGTTTCCATGGTGGGATTTTGTCAAGGCTCCTTAGAAGCAAGGGTAAGACATGCCTCATCATATGAAGTACAACATTCAGGTTTCAAACAATTACGTTTATGTTTTTTAAATGGATACGGTCTCCAGCTCGTTGCAAAGTGGTGTGTGACGTGCTGAAGCCTGCCTATGCACCCGAGTGGCGAATTACCAGTTGAGAAATCAAGTCCTCTTCTTAATAGTGACCATCAAAACTCTGCTTTTAACATGCAGATTACTTTATTCTATCCCAGGTATTCCTTAAAGAGGTGGGGTTTCAAATGTCTCCGGAAGGTGGTGAGTGACTCCGCTGTCCTGGCGTCGTGAGGGAGCTTGTTCCACCATTGGGGTGCCAGAGCAGCGAACAGTTTTGACTGGGCTGAGCGGGAACTATGCTTCCGCAGAGGTAGGGGAGCCAGCAGGCCAGAGGTGGATGAACGCAGTGCCCTCGTTTGGGTGTAGGGACTGATCAGAGCCTGAAGGTACGGAGGTGCCGTTCCCCTCACAGCTCCGTAGGCAAGCACCATGGTCTTGTAGCAGATGCGAGCTTCAACTGGAAGCCAGTGGAGTGTGCGGAGGAGCGGGGTGACGTGAGAGAACTTGGGAAGGTTGAACACCAGACGGGCTGCGGCATTCTGGATGAGTTGTAGGGGTTTAATGGCACAGGCAGGGAGCCCAGCCAACAGCGAGTTGCAGTAATCCAGACGGGAGATGACAAGTGCCTGGATTAGAACCTGTGCCGCTTCCTGTGTAAGGCAGGGTCGTACTCTCCGAATGTTGTAGAGCATGAACCTACAGGATCGGGTCACCGCCTTGATGTTAGCGGAGAACGACAGGGTGTTGTCCAGGGTCACGCGAAGGCTCTTCGCACTCTGGGAGGAGGACACAACGGAGTTGTCAACCGTGATGGCGAGATCATGGAACGGGCAGTCCTTCCCCGGGAGGAAGAGCAGCTCCGTCTTGCCGAGGTTCAGCTTGAGGTGGTGATCCGTCATCCATACTGATATGTCTGCCAGACATGCAGAGATGCGATTCGCCACCTGGTTATCAGAAGGGGGAAAGGAGAAGATTAGTTGTGTGTCGTCAGCGTAGCAATGATAGGAGAGGCCATGTGAGGATATGACAGAGCCAAGTGACTTGGTGTATAGCGAGAATAGGAGAGGGCCTAGAACTGAGCCCTGGGGGACACCAGTGGTGAGAGCACGTGGTGCGGAGACAGCTTCTCGCCACGCCACTTGGTAGGAGCGACCGGTCAGGTAGGACGCAATCCAAGAGTGAGCCGCGCCGGAGATGCCCAGCTCGGAGAGGGTGGAGAGGAGGATCTGATGGTTCACAGTATCAAAGGCAGCAGACAGGTCTAGAAGGACAAGAGCAGAGGAGAGAGAGTTAGCTTTAGCAGTGCGGAGAGTCTCCGTGACACAGAGAAGAGCAGTCTCGGTTGAATGACCAGTCTTGAAACCTGACTGGTTTGGATTAAGAAGGTCATTCTGAGAGAGATAGCAAGAGAGTTGGCTAAAGACGGCACGCTCAATAGTTTTGGAGAGAAAAGAAAGAAGGGGCACTGGTCTGTAGTTGTTGACATCGGAGGGATCGAGTGTTGGTTTTTTGAGAAGGGGTGCAACTCTCGCTCTCTTGAAGACGGAAGGGACATAGCCAGCGGTCAAGGATGAGTTGATCAGCGAGGTGAGGTAAGGGAGAAGGTCACCGGAGATGGTCTGGAGAAGAGAGGAGGGGATAGGGTCAAGCGGGCAGGTTGTTGGGCGGCCTGCCGTCGCAAGATTTTATCTGGAGAGAGAGGGGAGAAAGAAGTCAAAGCATAGGGTAGGGCAGTGTGAGCAGGACCAGCAGTGTCATTTGACTTAACAAGGGAGGAGAATGTGGCAAAGAGCTTCCTAGGTTTAGAGGCGGATGCTTGGAATTTAGAGTGGTAGAAAGTGGCCTTAGCAGCAGAAACAGATGAAGAAAATGTAGAGAGGAGGGAGTGAAAAGATGCCAGGTCCGCAGGGAGTCTAGTTTTCTTCCATTTCCGCTCAGCTGCCCGGAGCTCTGTTCTGTGAGCTCGCAATGAGTCATCAAGCCACGGAGCTGGAGGGGAGGACCGAGCCGGCCGGGAGGATAGGGGACATAGAGAGTCAAAGGATGCAGAAAGGGAGGAGAGGAGGGTTGAGGAGTCATAATCAGGAGATTGGAGGGAGAAGGATTGAGCAGAGGGAAGAGATGATAGGATGGAAGAGGAGAGAGTAGCGGGAGAGAGAGAGCGAAGGTTGCGACGGCGCATTACCATCTGTGTAGGGGCAGAGTGAGTAGTGTTGGAGGAGAGGGAGAGAGAAAAGGATACAAAGTAGTGGTCGGAGACTTGGAGGGGAGTTGCAGTGAGATTAGTAGAAGAGCAGCATCTAGTAAAGATGAGGTCAAGCGTATTGCCTGCCTTGTGAGTAGGGGGGGACGGTGAGAGGGTGAGGTCAAAAGAGGAGAGGAGTGGAAAGAAGGAGGCAGAGAGAAATGAGTCAAATGTAGACGTAGGGAGGTTGAAATCCCCCAGAACTGTGAGGGATGAGCCATCCTCAGGAAAGGAACTTATCAAGGCGTCAAGCTCATTGATGAACTCTCCAAGGGAATCTGGGGGGCGATAGATGACAAGGATATTAAGCTTAAATGGGCTAGTGACTGTGCCAGCATGGAATTCAAATGAGGAGATAGACAGATGGGTCAGGGGAAAAATTGAGAATGTCCACTTGGGAGAGATGAGGATTCCTGTGCCACCACCCCGCTGACCAGATGCTCTTGGGGTATGCGAGAACACATGGTCAGACGAGGAGAGAGCAGCAGGAGTAGCAGTGTTTTCAGTGGTAATCCACGTTTCCGTCAGCGCCAAGAAGTCGAGGGACTGGAGGGTAGCATAGGCTGAGATGAACTCTGCCTTGTTGGCAGCAGAACGGCAGTTCCAGAGGCTGCCTGAGACCTGGAACTCCACGTGGGTCGTGCGTGCAGGGACCACCAGGTTAGAGAGGCAGCAGCCACGCGGTGTGAGGCGTTTGTGTAGCCTGTGCGGAGAGGAGAGAACAGGGATAGGCAGAGGCATAGTTGACAGGCTGCAGCAGATGGCTACAATAATGCAGAGGAGATCGGAATAAAATGAACTAAACATCTGGGAAAGGAGAGAGCGGGGTCTCCCTCACCACAACTCCCAAATATAACTCTCCCAACTTCCACCTCAGAAACTATAATTGTTTCACTGAACCACCCGAATAAAACTCTCCCAACTTCCACTTTAGAAACTAGAATTGTTGTAAACTACAGCGGTTCAATGTTTTCTAGGAATAGACTAACTTAGTTTATTCAGCTAGCTAACTAGGTGCAGTATTATTCCGTGAAAAACGTCCGGGCACCTCGTCATAAGACGCCACAGCCAGCTAGCATGCCGGTCTCCAACAACACGGTTTAGCGCCAACACTCAGCCACAACAACCACCAGTGTATCAACACGCAAGCAGATCGTTCGTGTCCGTGTCTAACGTTGTGGGTTAGTCCCGACAGCTTGAGCGAGTCCGTCGTCAACTTATTCAGCCAGTTAGTTAGCTAGAATAGTTAGCAAACTAGCTAGCCATTGCTTTCAGACAAAGAAGAACCCCTCCTTTCACGGCACGAACACACAGAGAGAGCCAAACTAACGTTAACTAGTCACCCATGTCCCGAATTCCTAGTTCTGTCTCTTGCCTGTAGTTAGCGTCTGGTCTATTAGCGATGTTACCAAACAGACTAGTTCTGTCTCTTGCTTCTAGTTAGCGTCTGGTCTATTAGCGATGTTACCAAACAGACTAGTTCTGTCTCTTGCCTCTAGTTAGCGTCTGGTCTATTAGCGATGTTACCAAACAGACTAGTTCTGTCTCTTGCCTCTAGTTAGCGTCTGGTCTATTAGCGATGTTACCAACAGACTAGTTCTGTCTCTTGCCTCTACATTTACATTTACATTTTAGTCATTTAGCAGACGCTCTTATCCAGAGCGACTTACAGGAGCAATTAGGGTTAAGTGCCTTGCTCAAGGGCACATCGACAGATTTTTCACCTAGTCGGCTCGGGGATTAGAACCAGCGACCTTTCGGTTACTGGCACAACGCTCTTACCCACTAAGCGTCTGGTCTATTAGCGATGTTACCAAACAGACTAGTTCTGTCTCTTGCCTCTAGTTAGTGTCTGGTCTATTAGCGATGTTACCAACAGACTAGTTCTGTCTCTTGCCTCTAGTTAGTGTCACATGATGATTAATGAAAAACACACTTACTATGCAAATGTACCTATAGTCCGATAAGCGTGACCGGTCAAATGTATTTTTGGCAGCTAACCGATTTAACGGTTCCTCTCTGTGCTCCTCCCCTCCCCCGCTCCAGACTCGTTCCCAGAGGCAGTGTCCAGCAGCACCAGACCCCAGAGTCCAGTCCCCATGGAGGGATACTGCTTTACCAAGATGTCCTGCAGTCCACCAAAGACCAACTCTGTCTGGCCAGGAATCTCCTCCAGCCATCAGAAAAGTATTTATTATATAGCACATAGAATATCTTTATGGGGACAATTCAGTAATTATGTAGGCAGAAATATACTACAGTAGTAATGTAAACAATGTAAAGACAAAATATTGCTGTATGTGTAGCCTGACTGTCTCTGTCTCTGTCTCTGTCTCTCTCTCTCTCTGTCTCTCTCTCTCTGTCTCTCTCTCTCTCTGTCTCTCTCTCTCTCTGTCTCTCTCTCTCTGTCTCTCTCTCTCTCTGTCTCTCTCTCTCTGTCTCTCTGTCTCTCTCTGTCTCTCTGTCTCTCTGTCTCTCTCTGTCTCTCTCTGTCTCTCTGTCTCTCTGTCTCTCTGTCTCTCTGTCTCTCTGTGTCTCTGTGTCTCTGTGTCTCTGTCTCTGTCTCTCTCTCTGTCTCTCTCTCTCTCTGTCTCCCTCTCTCTGTCTGTCTGTCTCCCTCTCTCTGTCTGTCTGTCTCCCTCTCTCTGTCTGTCTGTCTCCCTCTCTCTGTCTGTCTGTCTCCCTCTCTCTGTATGTCTGTCCCTGTCTGTCTCTCTCTCTGTCTCTGCAGTAACCTCGTTCTCCTCACCAAAGAGCAAGCGTCAGAAGAAGTACCGTAGTGTGATATCAGATGTGTTTGATGGGACCATTGTCAGCTCAGTGCAGTGTCTGACCTGTGATAGGGTGAGTAGTCTGTCTAGCCACCTTGTGGGGCTCCTAGCCTGACCACTCTAAACTCTTCCTCTTCCTCTGCTCTGTCGTTCGCTACATACTTCAGTCTGAGACTGCCATCATTGAAGTTGTTTGTGGTGTCGAGGGGCGTTGTACAAAACAAAATCACCAGCGATTGGATCGTCTCTAACCAATCAGAGTATCAAAGCCAATGACACTTTTTCACACCACCGCATTACCCACGTGTGTTCTGGCTCTGGCCCAACACATCCGTTTCTGGACCAATCAGACGGCCCCTGATGTGTCGGCATTAGGTGAAGGGTCGGGGAGGTGTGAATAAACATCTGGACTCGCCTCCCTATACCTCCCAGAGATCCTGCCTGATGACCCCCTATGACCTCACCCTAGAGAAGCCTCCCGATGACCCCCACGTATTACCCCCCTATGACCCCCCGGTAGAAAGCCTCCGCTATACCCCCCTGGTACCTCCCTGAGACCGCCCGAGACCGCCATGGAACCCCCCTATACACCTACTATACCCCTATACTAACCACCTAATACTAACCTATACCACATATACCTCCTATAACCCCCATATACCTCCCTAAACACCCCTATACCTACCCCATACCTCCCATACCTCCCTATAACCTCCCATAACTCCCTATACCCACCCCATACCTCCCATACCTCCCTATACCCCCCTATACCTCCCTATACCTCCCCTATACCTCCCTATACCCCCCATACCTCCCTATACCTCCCTATACCCCCCTATACCCCCCTATACCTCCCTATACCTCCATACCCCCCTATACCTCCCTATACCCCCCTATACCCCCCTATACCCCCTATACCTCCCTATACCTCATCTCTACAGCATGTTTACATTACATAACTGATGAATGGCTTTTGTTTCTGCTTGTATTTGAATTTGATGTGTCATTTTTATAATTCAGGGTTCATCTGTGAAAGAGACCTTGGTCTCAGTATGACTCCCTGATAAAAGAAAATAAAGGTTAAATTAATAAAATAAAACGACGTACCACTCTTCTCCAGGTGTCAGTGACCCTGGAGAACTTCCAGGACCTGTCCCTGCCCATCCCAGGCAAGGAGGACCTGGCTAAGCTCCACTCCTCCTCCCACCAGACCTCTCTGGTCAAGGCTGGCTCCTGTGGAGAGGTCTACGCAGCCCAGGGATGGGTCGCCTTCGTTATGGAATACATCAAGAGGTAAGGACTAACTAGTATAGCCCCTTATGGGCCAAATCCTAACTTGAGATGTATTATGTAACACACACATGATAACATACGCACTCTACACACACGTACACATGGATTTTGTGTTGTAGATATGTGGTAGTGGAGTAGTGGCCTGAGGGAACACACTTAATGTATTGTAGATACAGTTGAAGTCGGAAGTTTACATACACCTTAGCCAAATACATTTAAACTCTGTTTTTCACAATTCCTGACATTTAATCCGAGTAAAGATTCCCTGTCTTAGGTCAGTTAGGATCACCACTTTATTTTAAGAATGTGAAATGTCAGAATAATAGTAGAAATAATTATTTATTTCAGCTTTTATTTCTTTCATCACATTCCCAGTGGGTCAGAAGTTTGCATACACTCAATTAGTATTTGGTAGCATTGCCTTTAAATAGTTTAACTTGGGTCAAACGTTTCGGGTAGCCTTCCACAAGCTTCCCACAATAAGTTGGGTGAATTTTGGCCCATTCCTCCTGACAGAGCTGGTGTAACTGAGTCAGGTTTGTAGGCCTCCTTGCTCACACACGCCTTTTCCAGTTCTGCCCACACATGTTCTATAATGATGGTCATTATGGCCAAACATCAGACCAGAGGACATTTCTCAAGGAAGAAGCCACTGCAAGCCGTAGTCTGTCTTTTTTATGGCGGTTTTGGAGCAGTGGCTTCTTCCTTGCCGAGCGGCCTTTCAGGTTGTGTCGATATAGGACTTGTTTTACTGTGGATATAGATACTTTTGTACCTGTTTCCTCCAGCAGTGTTCTGGGATTGATTTGCACTTTTCGCACCAAAGTACGTTCATCTCTAGGAGACAGAACGCGTCTCCTTCCTGAGCGGTATGATGGCAGCGTGGTCCCATGGTGTTTATACTTGCGTACTATTGTTTGTACAGATGAACGTGGTACCTACAGGCATTTGGAAATTACTCCCAAGGATGAACCAGACTTTACAATTACTGTAAGGTCCCTCAGTCAAGCAGTGAATTTCAAACATAGATTCAACCACAGAGGGTGGTTTTCCAATGCCTCGCAAAGAAGGGCACCTATTGGTAGATGGGTACAAATAAAACAATTCTGAAATTGAATAACCCTTTGAGCATGGTGAAGTTATTAATTACGCTTTTGATGGTGGATCAATACACCCAGTCACTACAAAGATACAGGTGTCCTTCCTATCTCAGTTGCCGGAGAGGAAGGAAACCGCTAAGGGATTTCACCATGAGGCCAATGGTGACTTTAAAACAGTTACAGAGTTTAATGGCTGTGATAGGAGAAAACTGAGGATGGATCAACAACATTGTAGTTACTCCACAATACTAACCTAAATGACAGAGTGAAAAGAAGGAAGCCTGTACAGAATTAAAATATTCCATAACATGCGTCCTGTTTGCAACAAGGCACTAAAGTAATACTGCAAAAAAATATGGCAAAGCAATGAACTTTTCATCTTCAATAGAAAGTGTCATGTTTCCAATATCCAACACAACACATTACCGTGTACCACTCTCAAGCATAGTGGTGGCTGCATCATGTTATGGGTATGCTTGTAATTGTTAAGGACTGGGGAGTTTTTCAGGATAAAAAAAGAAACGGAATGGAGCTAAGCACAGGCAAAATCCTAGAGGAAAACCTGGTTCAGTCTGCTGTCCACCAGACACTGGGAGACTAGAGGAAACCCTGGTTCAGTCTGCTTTCCACCAGACACTGGGAGACTAGAGGAAACCCTGGTTCAGTCTGCTTTCCACCAGACACTGGGAGACTAGAGGAAACCCTGGTTCAGTCTGCTTTCCACCAGACACTGGGAGACTAGAGGAAACCCTGGTTCAGTCTGCTTTCCACCAGACACTGGGAGACTAGAGGAACCCTGGTTCAGTCTGCTTTCCACCAGACACTGGGAGACTAGTGGAACCCTGGTTCAGTCTGCTTTCCACCAGACACTGGGAGACTAGTGGAAAACCTGGTTCAGTCTGCTTTCCACCAGAAACTGGGAGATTAATTCACCTTTCAGCAGGACAATAACCTAAAACACAAGGCCAAATCTACACTGGAATTGCTTACCAAGAAGGCAGTGAATGTTCCTGAGTTTTGACTTAAATCGGCTTCAAAATCTATGGCAAGACTTGAAAGTGTCTGTCTACCAATGCTCAATAACCAATTTGACAGAACTTGAAGAATTTAAAAAAGAATAATGTGCAAGTATTGTACAGTCCAGGTGTGCAAAGCTCTTAGAGACTTAACCAATAAGACTCACAGCCGTAATCGCTGCCAAAGGTGATTCTAACATGTATTGACCCAGGGGTGTGAATACTTATGTAAATAAAAGCAGACAGACACGTCCCCAACACATACTCCTTTAGGCATTTCACTGTGCCGCTTTTGTTTAGCATTTCACTGTGATGTTTTTTTAAGCATTTCACTGTGATGTTTTTTTAAGCATTTCACTGTGATGTTTTTTTAAGCATTTCACTGTGGCGTTTTTTTTAATCATTTCACTGTACCGTTTATACCCACTGTACCCTGTGCAGTTGACAAATAAACTTTAGATTTAGATTTCATGACAATTCCTTCTACAACTCATGGTGTATATAGTCTGACACCAGGGGCTCTATTTTAACAAACTTAACGCAAATCTAAGCAATAGTCAATCTTAGCGCTGGCGGTAGCGTTATAGGTTCAGGGGCCAATCTTAGCGCTGGCAATAGCGTTATAGGTTCAGGGGCCAATCTTAGCGCTGGCGGTAGCGTTATAGGTTCAGGGGCCAATCTTAGCGCTGGCGGTAGCGTTATAGGTTCAGGGGCCAATCTTAGCGCTGGCAATCTTAGCGCTGGCGGTAGCGTTATAGGTTCAGGGGCCAATCTTAGCGCTGGCAATCTTAGCGCTGGCGGTAGCGTTTATAGGTTCAGGGGCCAATCTTAGCGCTGGCGGTAGCGTTATAGGTTCAGGGGTCAATCTTAGCGCTGGCGGTAGCGTTATAGGTTCGGGGGCCAATCTTAGCGCTGGCGGTAGCGTTATAGGTTCAGGGGCCAATCTTAGCGCTGGCGATTAGCGTTATAGGTTCAGGGGTCAATCTTAGCGCTGGCGGTAGCGTTATAGGTTCAGGGGCCAATCTTAGCGCTGGCGGTAGAGTTATAGGTTCAGGGGTCAGAAATATTATTGCTATTTTCAGAACCGGAATTATGGGCGCAGTAGCTGGCGGTGTGAAAGGGCTGGGTTCTGATGAATAAACAAGTTGTGGAAGTGTCGAGACTTGACCCCTCACTGGCCAATCAGAACGTGCTCCATGGCTAAATATGTGGTTGCTTCAGGTTGTGTATTTACGGTCTTTTATGTATTGACATTTCATCAACTCCAATTAGAATGTTAGTCCGTTATAGCCTAGTTGGTTAAATAACCTGCCCCATATTTGCTAAGTATGTTGAACATTTTTGCAGTCCACATTGTTCTGATTTGCATTTCTTCGATATGGAAATACGTTGTTAAACACAGGCTAGTATTCACACTGATATAGGGGCTAGGCAGAGTGTAAATTGCAGTCTGGACATGGACATTCCAAATGTTATCAATAAGCAAGATTAAGTGTATGGGTTGTAGGTTGGGAGCTTTTGGGAAGGAGCCCAGTTAGAAAGATATGGCATCTAGAAGCAAACCGGAAGGAGCCCAGTTGGAAAGATATGGCATCTAGAAGCAAACCGGAAGGAGCCCAGTTAGAAAGATATGGCATCTAGAAGCAAACCGGAAGGAGCCCAGTTGGAAAGATATGGCATCTAGAAGCAAACCGGATGGACATCATGAAAATGATCAGAGAGGTTGCGAGTAGAAGAAGTTCAGGAGAAAGAACAAACAAAATGTAATTATTGTAAAATTGACTGTGTCCATAAAATGTAGATAGTGGGTATGGGCTGGAAGTAGAGGCCTAGGCGTTGTTGTTCACTAGTTTACTCCAAGTGGGGAAAGGGTGGCGGGGTTGGAAAATAATAAAGGGGAATATATATATATTTCTTAAGGATGTGTATGTATGTGGGTGAAAAAATAAATAAAAAATTAAGCAAGATTACGTTCACAAAGCTATTGATGAGGTCTACTAAAAATGAAAGGGTAGCTTGTTTTAAATAGGCTCTGTCTAAATACAGTACCAGCCACCATTTATAGTTCCCTGTGGGCGTTTTAACACAGACAAGACAACTTCGACTATGGAGGGTTTTACACACATCCAGACTTTCCACAGGAGCGGTACAAAGATCCAATATACAGAGAAGGGGGGAACGTCCACTCACCGGTATACTGCTCCCCAATGGCATGTTCAATAAACACCATGGAACCGTCTCACAGTTTCAGATTGGCACTTGTCCAGAAATGGCAGACGAAATTGCATTGCATTCAGCCATATACGTTCTCACCATAAACCCATGGTTCCAGCCATTACTACAGGCCGTTCTCACCATGAACCCATGGTTCCAGCCATTACTACAGGCCGTTCTCACCATAAACCCATGGTTCCAGCCATTACTACAGGCCGTTCTCACCATAAACCCATGGTTCCAGCCATTACTACAGGCCGTTCTCACCATAAACCCATGGTTCCAGCCATTACTACAGGCCGTTCTCACCATAAACCCATGGTTCCAGCCATTACTACAGGCCGTTCTCACCATGAACCCATGGTTCCAGCCATTACTACAGGCCGTTCTCACCATAAACCCATGGTTCCAGCCATTACTACAGGCCGTTCTCCCCATAAACCCATGGTTCCAGCCATTACTACAGGCCGTTCTCACCATAAACCCATGGTTCCAGCCATTACTACAGGCCGTTCTCACCATAAACCCATGGTTCCAGCCATTACTACAGGCCGTTCTCCCCTCAGCAGCCTTTACTCTAGTCTAGGCTACAAGCGGGTTCAGCGTCAAGGACAGAGATCTGAATTCCCGCTATTTGACAGTTCGGTCCAACCGATGAAAGTGGAAAATGCTATTTTTGTACAAAATGATCAAGGAAAAACAATAAGCAGCCTGTTGTAATAACTTGATGTTCCTAAACAGACTTCCTACAGTCACTGGCACCTTTCATTCAATGGGCATCGCACATAGACCTAATGAGTCCAAACTTTTCACAGAAGCTGCAAGGACAAAAACAACGTCCATTATAAAGATACAATGGGAATGTCTGTTGACTGTTTTGCTGCTCTTGATATTTTAAATAAACGTTGCGGGTTAGGCTGCTGGTTAGGCTGCTGGTTAGGCTGCTGGTTAGGCTGCTGGTTAGGGTACTGGTTAGGCTGCTGGTTAGGCTACTGGTTAGGCTGCTGGTTAGGCTACTGGTTAGGCTGCTGGTTAGGCTACTGGTTAGGCTGCTGGTTAGGGTACTGGTTAGGGTACTGGTTAGGCTGCTGGTTAGGCTACTGGTTAGGCTGCTGGTTAGGCTGCTGGTTAGGCTACTGGTTAGGCTGCTGGTTAGGCTACTGGTTAGGCTGCTGGTTAGGCTGCTGGTTAGGCTGCTGGTTAGGCTGCTGGTTAGGCTGCTGGTTAGGGTACTGGTTAGGCTGCTGGTAGGCGCTGTTAGGCTGCTGGTTAGTGCTGGTTGAGGCTGCTGGTTAGCTACTGGTAGGCTGCTGGTTTAAAGGCTCTGGTTAGGCTACTGGGTAGGGTACTGGTTAGGCTGCTGGTAGGTACTGCGTTAGGGTATGTTGCTGCTGGTTAGGAGCGGTTAGGCTACTGGTACTGCTGGTTAGGCTACTGGTTAGGCTACTGGTTATGGCTAACTGGGTTAGGGTACTGGTTTAGGCTGCTGGTTAGGGTACCGGTTTTAGGGGTACCGGTTAGGGCTGTCCGGTTAGGCTGCCGGTTTAGGATGCTGGTTAGGGCTGCTGGTTAGGGTACTTGGTTAGGCCTACTGGTTTAGGGTAACTGGTTAGGAATGCTGGGTTAGGCTGCTGGTTAGGGTTACTGGTTAGGCTACTGGTTTAGGGTACTGGTTAGGCTACTGGTTAGGCTGCTGGTTAGGCTGCTGTGCGCCTCCACTGACAATAGATGCCATAACCAGTTGCGTTACCGCTAAGACCAGCTTCTAGTCTTCAATACCACCAGTAGCGCTGCCTGAAACTGGCACATTGGCGCACGGTTTGAAGGACACCTAAAATATTTCCACCTCTCCCGCCTCAGCGCAAGCGAGCTGATGAATAAAATAATGGATGAACTCACTGACTGGAAGTCTCTCTGGATAAGAGCATCTGCTAAATGACTCACTAACTGGAAGTCGCTCTGGATAAGAGCGTCTGCTAAATGACTAAAATGTAAATGTAATATAAGAGAAGGTATATTAAGCAGAGCGCTGGCTTTTACAAGTTGAAATTTACATGTACATTTAAGTCATTTAGCAGACGCTCTTATCCAGAGCGACTTACAAATTGGTGCATTCAACTTAGGATAGCCAGTGGGACAACCACTTTTTTTTTTATGGGGGGGTGGGGAAGGTGGTCAGTGACTCCGCTGTCCTGGCGTCGTGGGGGAGCTTGTTCCACCATTGGGGTGCCAGAGCAGCGAACAGTTTTGACTGGGCTGAGCGGGAACTGTGCTTCCGCAGAGGAAGGGGAGCCAGCAGGCCAGAGGTGGATGAACGCAATGCCCTCGTTTGGGTGTAGGGTCTGATCAGAGCCTGAAGGTACGGAGGTGCCGTTCCCCTCACAGCTCCGTAGGCCCCAAGTGTGTTGTATAGGGGGTCAACATATAGGGGTTATAGGTCATAGTGGATAGTCTGCTGACACCAAGTGTGTTGTATAGGGGGGTCAACAGTTTTTCCTGAGCATGTGACTCGACCAGAAAACCCCAGATATTCCTTCGTTAAAGCCGATAAACACATTGTTAGTAAGTTGTGTGACGTCTATTCTGTTAATGGTACAACTCTAAGCTGTGACTGTGTCCTTGTGTTCCAGCTGGTTCTGGGGACCTGTGGTGACCCTACAGGACTGCCTGGCTGCCTTCTTCGCCCGGGACGAGCTGAAAGGAGACAACATGTACAGCTGTGAGAAATGCAAGAAGTGAGCACCTCCCAAACTCAGACTTTAAAAAGGATATTTAAATTATTGTTAGATACATGACTGAATGGAACTTCTACACGAATAAAGATTTAATAAAGACTGCTTTTCTTTATTCTCATAGATTACGGAATGGAGTGAAATTCTGCAAAGTTCAGAGTGTACCAGAGGTGAGCGCTCCACGACGTTCATCATGTCACAGCAACTAAATCAGAGTCGGTTCATTGTTGAATCGAAAGAGTCGTTGAATATCATTATTACATTATTTGTAATCCTGTCCAGATCCTGTGTATCCACCTGAAGCGGTTTAGACATGAGCTGATGTTCTCCACTAAGATCGGGACTCACGTCTCCTTCCCATTGGAGGGCCTGGACCTGCAGCCCTTCCTGGCCAAGGACAGCTCCGCCCACACCACCTCCTACGACCTGCTGTCGGTCATCTGTCACCATGGCACCGCCAGCAGTGAGTGTTCCTCCGTCCGGGCCACTGGCCAATCCCCCTCTGAGATGGGAGGATGTTACAGAGCATTCAGATAGAAATGTATGAACGTAGAATAGGTATGGTAATGTCTAGATTGGGGAGTTGTCTCAGCTCTATTTGTTCTGAACGTAGAATAGGTATGGTAATGTGTAGATTGGGGAGTTGTCTCAGCTCTATTTGTTATGAACGTAGAATAGGTATGGTAATGTCTAGATTGGGGAGTTGTCTCAGCTCTATTTGTTCTGAACGTAGAATAGGTATGGTAATGTGTAGATTGGGGAGTTGTCTGAGCTCTATTTGTTCTGAACGTAGAATAGGTATGGTAATGTGTAGATTGGGGAGTTGTCTCAGCTCTATTTGTTATGAACGTAGAATAGGTATGGTAATGTGTAGATTGGGGAGTTGTCTCAGCTCTATTTGTTATGAACGTAGAATAGGTATGGTAATGTGTAGATTGGGGAGTTGTCTCAGCTCTATTTGTTATGAACGTAGAATAGGTATGGTAATGTGTAGATTGGGGAGTTGTCTCAGCTCTATTTGTTATGAACGTAGAATAGGTATGGTAATGTGTAGATTGGGGAGTTGTCTCAGCTCTATTTGTTCTGAGTGTTGTTGAACAGATATTGTAGTCTGACATTGTCAGGTAGGTTGTTTTTGGTTGGCACTCCTATGATGTATAATGAAAGACTGAAAGTGATTCATTGAGATTAGGATACATCCATGCAGTGGTTGACGTTACTCTCACTACCATGCTCTTCTTGTCTAGCTAACTGCTACTCCGTGTTTATAGCCAAGTCATCGTTACTCATTGTGGATTTATTACTTGTGTTATTATTGTTCTGTTATTGAAAAAAAATCAATCTCTGCATTGTTGGGATGTAAGTAGCATATCACTCTTAGTCTACACCTGGTTACTAAGCATCACTCTTAGTCTACACCTGGTTACTAAGCATCACTCTTAGTCTATACCTGGTTACTAAGCGTCACTCTTAGTCTATACCTGGTTACTAAGCATCACTCTTAGTCTATACCTGGTTACTAAGCATCACTCTTAGTCTATACCTGGTTACTAAGCATCACTCTTAGTCTATACCTGGTTACTAAGCATCACTCTTAGTCTATACCTGGTTACTAAGCGTCACTCTTAGTCTATACCTGGTTACTAAGCGTCACTCTTAGTCTATACCTGGTTACTAAGCGTCACTCTTAGTATATACCTGGTTACTAAGCGTCACTCTTAGTCTATACCTGGTTACTAAGCGTCACTTTAGTCTATACCTGGTTACTAAGCGTCACTCTAGTCTATACCTGGTTACTAAGCGTCACTCTTAGTCTATACCTGGTTACTAAGCGTCACTCTTAGTCTATACCTGGTTACTAAGCATCACTCTTAGTCTATACCTGGTTACTAAGCGTCACTCTTAGTCTATACCTGGTTACTAAGCGTCACTCTTAGTCTATACCTGGTTACTAAGCGTCACTCTTAGTCTATACCTGGTTACTAAGCGTCACTCTTAGTCTATACCTGGTTACTAAGCATCACTCTTAGTCTATACCTGGTTACTAAGCATCACTCTTAGTCTATACCTGGTTAATAACCTCCTCCTCTCCCCCCAGGTGGTCACTACATAGCCTACTGCAGGAATGACCTGAATAACCTGTGGTATGAGTTTGATGACCAGAGCGTCACCGAGGTGTCAGAGTCCTGTGTCCAGAACGCTGAGGCCTACGTCCTCTTCTACAAGTAAGACACAAAACCATACAATTACATCAGTCATTTATAGACAAAACCATAGAATGACAGTCATTTAATAGGATCTCTGTGCACAAAGCAACACAGCATAACCACCAACCCAAGAGCAAATCTATGATGTAATGATACCCTGTGGGGTGACTTCCTGTTTACAGATTTGAGCCTCCCTTGAGGCAGTGGCAGCGTTACAGATTATCATTTACACTGAACAAAAATAGAAACGCAACATTTTAAAAGATTTTACTGTGTTAGTTAATATAAGGAAATCAGTCAATTGAAATAAATTCATCAGGCCCTAATCTATGGAGTTTACATGACTGGGAATACAGATATGCATCTGTTGGTCACAGATACCTTTTTTTAAAAGGTAGGGGTGTGGATCAGAAAACAGTCAATATCTGGTGTGACCACCATTTGCCTCATGCAGCGCGACACATCTCCTTCACAGAGTTGATCAGGCTGTTGATTGTGGCCTGTGGAATGTTGTTCCCACTCCTCTTCAATGGCTGTGCGAAGTTGGCTGGATATTGGTGGGAACTGGAACACGCTGTCGTACACGTCGATCCAAAGCATCCCAAACATGCTCAATGGGTGACATGTCTGGTGGGTATGCAGGCCATGGAAGAACTGGGACATTTTCAGCTTCCAGGAATTGTGCACAGATCCTTGCGACATGGAGACGTGCATTATCATGCTGAAACATGAGGTGATGGCCTCTCCGGTCCAGTTCTGGTTTAGGACCTATTTAACCGGTCGAGAGTTGTTGTTTTTTGTCACCCTTGGTGAACATAACTCAGAGAAAATACATATCACATGTGGCGTTCCATAGGGTTCGATTTTGGGTCCGGTACTGTTCAGTTTATATATGTTACCCCTTGGCAGCGTTATCAGAAAGCACAGCATTGATTTTCACTGCTACGCTGACGATACACAACTTTACATTTCTGTCTCACCAGAGGATTTTAGCTCCATGGATAAATTTGACTGTATTATTGATTTAAATACTTACACTAATTTTTTTTACATTTTAGTCATTTTAGCAGACGCTCTTATCCAGAGCGACTTACAGTTAGTGAGTGCATACATTTTCATACTGGCCCCCCGTGGGAAAACGAACCCACAACCCTGCCGTTGCAAGCGCCATGCTCTACCAACTCAGCTACAGGGGACTACTTGGATGGCTCACAACTTCCTCCAGCTAAATCAAAACAAGACCGAGGTACTTGTTGTTGGAGTCAAAGCACAGAGAGAGAATCTGGCCGCACATTATAATTCACTGGCAATAAAGATGAAACACCAGGTTAAAAACCTAGGTGTTATTTTAGATTCTGAACTAAATTTCGAATCGCACATTAGGAATGTGACCAAAACAGCTTTTTACCGCCTGAGGAACAATGCCAAGTTGCGGCCGTTTCTAACTCGGGCTAATAAAGAGAGACTCTAATGGTTTTTAAATAAATCCACGATTGTGCACCCCAATACATGTCAGTCATGCTTTTAAGTTATATACCCAGTATACATTCAATTATCTGGCAACAGCTCTGTTGGAGATTCATGCAGTCAGCATGCCAATTGCACGCTCCCTCAAAACTTGCACATTTTAGTGGCCTTTTATTGTCCCCAGCACAAGGTGCACCTGTGTAATGATCATGCTGTTTAATCAGCTTCTTGATATGCCACACCTGTCAGGTGGATGGATTATCTTGGCAAAGGAGAAATGCTCACTAACAGGGATGTAAACAAATTTGTGCACGTAATTTGAGAGAAATAAGCTTTTTGTCCGTACAGAACATTTCTGGGATATTTTATTTCAGCTCATGAAACATGGGACCAACACTTTACATGTAGCGTTGATATTTTTGTTCAGTATAATTGTTTTCTGTAAGAAAGGAAGTTGTCCTGCTGTGCTACAGACCCTGACTAGTGCCAATCTGATTTTCTTTAGTTTAGCGTTAATGATGTGTGTTCCCCTCCAGGAAGAGCAACGAGGACGCTCCGAAGGAGAGGAGGAGGGTGACGGGTCTACTCAACATGACGGAGGCCAGTCTGCTACAGTTCTACGTCTCCAGACAGTGGCTCAACAAGTTCAAGACCTTCGCTGAGCCTGGACCTATCTCCAACGACGACTTCCTCTGCTCACACGGAGGTGCAGAGATAACTATATCTAGCTGAATCTGTCAGTCAACCAACCAATCAATCGATGGCTTGTACTAGTCAGTCATTTTATCAATAAAAGTTGAGAGAAAAGGAAATGGGGCCTAATCAAATCAAATCAAATTTCTAGCTCCGACAGTGCAGTAATATCTAACAATTTCACAACATATACCTAATGAATGTGTCTACTCAGTGTTATTGACTAAATGAAGCTCATAATGACGTGGTTATAGTGTGTTTAAATGGTGTTGTGTTATCAGGTGTGCCACCTGCCAAGGCAGCGTTCATCGATGATCTGGTAGTGATGCTGCCTCAGAATGTGTGGGACCACCTCTACAGCAGGTAGATATTCTAATGAAGAGATAATGTCCTAACCTCTACAGCAGGTAGATATTCTAATGAAGAGATAATGTCCTAACCTCTACAGCAGGTAGATATTCTAATGAGAGATAATGTCCTAACCTCTTACAGCAGGTAGATATTCTAATGAAGAGATAATGTCCTAACCTCTACAGCAGGTAGATATTCTAATGAAGAGATAATGTCCTAACCTCTACAGCAGGTAGATATTCTAATGAAGAGATAATGTCCTAACCTCTACAGCAGGTAGATATTCTAATGAAGAGATAATGTCCTAACCTCTACAGCAGGTAGATATTCAATGAAGCGATAATGTTCCTAAACCTCTACAGCAGGTAGTATTCTAATGAAGAGATAATGTCCTAACCTTCTACAGCAGGTAGATATTCTAATGAAGAGATAATGTCCTAACCTCTACAGCAGGTAGATTTCTAATGAAGGAGTTCATGTTCCTACACCTCTACAGCAGGTAGCTATTCTAATGAAGAGAGATAATGTCCTAACCGTCTACAGCCAGGTAGATATTCTGAATGAAGAGATAATGTCCCTAACCTCTACAGCAGGTAGATATTTCTAATGAAGAGACTTAATGTCCTCTACCCTCCTTACAGCAGGGTAGATATTCTAATGAAGAGATAATGTCCTAACCTCTACAGCAGGTCGATATTCTTAATGAAGGAACGATAATGTCCTAACGTCTACAGCAGGGTAGAATTTCTAATGAAGAGATAATGTCCCTAACCTCTACAGCAGGTAGATATTCTAATGAAGAGATAATGTCCTAACCTCTACAGCAGGTAGATATTCTAATGAAGAGATAATGTCCTAACGTCTACAGCAGGTAGATATTCTAATGAAGAGATAATGTCCTAACCTCTACAGCAGGTAGATATTCTAATGAAGAGATAATGTCCTAACCTCTACAGCAGGTAGATATTCTAATGAAGAGATAATGTCCTAACCTCTACAGCAGGTAGATATTCTAATGAAGAGATAATGTCCTAACCTCTACAGCAGGTAGATATTCTAATGAAGAGATAATGTCCTAACGTCTACAGCAGGTTAACACCCATTAGAGATACATTATATTCTAGTTAAACTATTATGCCCAAGAGGCTGAAGTCTGTAACTGTGGTCACTGGTCAGGTGTGTTACTAAGCTGTGATTGGTCTGTTCAGGTACGGAGGCGGGCCTGCTGTCAACCACCTGTACGTGTGTCACACCTGCCAGACGGAGATTGAGAAACTGGAGAAGAGACGCAAGACTGAGTTGGACATGTTTGTCCGGGTAAGGATTAATATGGTGGAAATTGCCTCTAATTTTAAATCAATGGAGAACGGTGCACAAATTCCACTAACCTTCCCGAAATTCCCAGGATTTCCTGCTTATTCCCCCCCCTCCTGATTCCTGGAATCTTCTAACCAGGATTTCTGGAAAACCTGTGAATTTCGGGAAAGTTAACAGAATTTTGCTATTCCTAGTGGGGAATCAGAAGGCAGCTTGTGTGTGAAGGGGTATTCTCTGGTCTGATGAGCTGACTGATGGTGTCTGTGCTGAAGCCGTAGAAATAGAATGACTAGAAGGGGCCCTCTGCCCCAGCGGGAGACCAGGGGCTGGGGCTGAGACCGAGACAGTGGGTCATCATTAATGCATGGAGACAGATGGACCTGCTGTCAGCTAAATACCACCCATAATACAGACACACTGACTGACTGCAGCTAATACCACCCATAATATAGACACACTGACTGACTTGCACAGCTCATACCACACCATAATATAGAACCACATGACTGACTGCAGCTAATACCAACCCATACTCTAGACCACCACTGACTGACTGCAGCTAATACCACCCCATACTATAGACACACTGACTGACTGCCAGCTAATATCACCCGTACTATAGACACACTGACTGACTGCAGCTAATACCACCCATAATATAGACACACTGACTGACTGCAGCTAATACCACCCATACTATAGACACACTGACTGACTGCAGCTAATACCACCCATAATATAGACACACTGACTGACTGCAGCTAATACCACCCATACTATAGACACACTGACTGACTGCAGCTAATACCACCCATAATATAGACACACTGACTGACTGCAGCTAATACCACCCATAATATAGACACACTGACTGACTGCAGCTAATACCACCCATACTATAGACACACTGACTGACTGCAGCTAATACCACCCATACTATAGACACACTGACTGACTGCAGCTAATACCACCCATACTATAGACACACTGACTGACTGCAGCTAATACCTGTACTATCTGGCTTGCCTACTACTAAGTTAAACTGCGTACTGTGTACTAATTGTACTGCGTACTGTGTACTAATTGTACTACGTACTGTTAAGTATGCAGTATGCCACGGCCGAAACGTTGTGCAGGTTTCTTTTTTCTTTCAACTGATCTAGCTGTTACCAAGATGGCTCAGATGTGCAAGTACATTTTTGACATTTGAAAGTTAAACACACCAAGAGTAGATATACTGGTATCAATAAAAAAAATATATATATATATATACAAACAAGAAACTATTTTCAGTGGGAAAACAGAAATCCACTTTGGGTTGAAAAAAAAGGACTTAAAATAATGAAAATGAATAAAATAATAGCTATAAATAAAATACATACTTAATCATGGCCATAAGGCAGGCCTCCCTGGCAGTCACTTCCTCCTCCCGCCTCGACATCTGGACCCCTCTGGGAGGGAGAGGAAGCTGCAGTGTATTATCTCCCACCTCTTCTTCACCCATGCAGGTGACAGCTTCCCCTCCAGCCCACACTCCTTCACAAAGATCCTGAAAAGACACAAGATGAAGTACAACATTAACCAAAACATGAGCCAAGTAGAGTTGTCAACTTTCTGTAGCTAGCTAGACTGCCACATACTTCATCAAATTGGAGTGCCAAGGTGAAACCGTAACGAGTGCAGCTTACCATTACTTTCACCATAACACAGGGGTGAAATCATTACTCCAAACAGTTCCGTTTTGCAATGAAAACTAGCGTTTTCTTGTGAGGCCTGTGGGCGTCCTAGAGCAAAAACAACCGACGTGTTCGTGAAAGTCTCACCTTTCCTCAGATTGGTAGCTCAAACTGTTCGGACGCTACAGACGATTTTGTGAGAAGACAGATTTTCTGGATGTCTCATGGTCTGACAAACACTGATCCATCTCTGTCACCTTTCACCCCAGATGCCGAAGTGCGACATCGGTGGATGCGGTTTGCAATGCGAGCGTCCAAAGCTGTCAAGGCAAAGGGTGGCTACTTTCAAGAATCTCAAATATAAAATATACACTGCTCAAAAAAATAAAGGGAACACTTAAACAACACATCCTAGATCTGAATGAATGACATAATCTTATTAAATACTTTTTTCTTTACATAGTTGAATGTGCTGACAACAAAATCACACAAAAATTATCAATGGAAATCAAATTGATCAACCCATGGAGGTCTGGATTTGGAGTCACCCTCAAAATTAAAGTGCAAAACCACACTACAGGCTGATCCAACTTTGATGTAATGTCCTTAAAACAAGTCAAAATGAGGCTCAGTAGTGTGTGTGGCCTCCACGTGCCTGTATGACCTCCCTACAACGCCTGGGCATGCTCCTGATGAGGTGGCGGATGGTCTCCTGAGGGATCTCCTCCCAGACCTGGACTAAAGCATCCACCAACTCCTGGACAGTCTGTGGTGCAACGTGGCGTTGGTGGATGGAGCGAGACATGATGTCCCAGATGTGCTCAATTGGATTCAGGTCTGGGGAACGGGCGGGCCAGTCCATAGCATCAATGCCTTCCTCTTGCAGGAAATGCTGACACACTCCAGCCACTTGAGGTCTAGCATTGTCTTGCATTAGGAGGAACCCAGGGCCAACCGCACCAGCATATGGTCTCACAAGGGGTCTGAGGATCTCATCTCTGTACCTAATGGCAGTCAGGCTACCTCTGGCGAGCACATGGAGGGCTGTGCGGCCCCCCAAAGAAATGCCACCCCACACCATGACTGACCCACCGCCAAACCGGTCATGCTGGAGGATGTTGCAGGCAGCAGAACGTTCTCCACAGCGTCTCCAGACTCTGTCACGTCTGTCACGTGCTCAGTGTGAACCTGCTTTCATCTGTGAAGAGAACAGGGCGCCAGTGGCGAATTTGCCAATCTTGTTCTCTGGCAAATGCCATACGTCCTGCACGGTGTTGGGCTGTAAGCACAACCCCCACCTGTGGATGTCGGGCCCTCATACCACCCTCATGGAGTCTGTTTCTGACCGTTTGAGCAGACAAATGCACATTTGTGGCCTGCTGGAGGTCATTTTGCAGGGCTCTGGCAGTCAGTGTTGCTTCCTAAGGGGACAGTTTGATTTCACAGAAGTGTGATTGACTTGGAGTTACATTGTGTTGTTTAAGTGTTCCCTTTATTTTTTTGAGCAGTGTATTTTGATTTGTTTAACCCTTTTTTGGTTACTACATGATTCCATATGTGTTATTTCATAGTTTTGATGTCTTCACTATTATTCTACAATGTAGAAAATAGTAAAAAGAAAGAAAAACCCTGGAATGAGTAGGTGTTCTAAAGCTTTTGACCGGTAGTGTAGGTGATGGAGATCAGATCCTTCCCCTGAAACACACACTCTGGTCCCCCGTTGTGACCATTTTCCCACGCATCTCTGTGCAGTCAGACCTTTTGATTATTTTGTGCCACCAGGGCCACAATAATATGCCCCCTCTCTGATTGTCCGAGTGTGACCCCCTCCCCATTGGTTACTGCAGCCAGTGTTGCCAGCACTGCCACTACCTGGGTGGGGGTACCCCACCGGAATCCCCACCGGCTAGGTACAAGGTCGTCAAGGTTCTCATTAGCAGCTTTGAGAATTTCCTTGTATATTATGCTCTCCCATCAGGGGGCTCTGGCTTTGTAGGACCAACCCTGCCAGGCAGGCTCAGAATCTTGAGGGGGCGGTGCTGCTCTCGTAGGTCTCTGACCGCATTTATCTTTCTGTTTAGGCTGCATATAGGCAACTCACAGCAGGTCCATAAAACAGATGGGGACTTCTCTTTGGTGTATGAGTCGCTCAGGTGGGTGTCTAGGATATAGGATTGGGGACCGTTCCATCGTGATAGGACAATAAAACAATTAATTAGATGTATCTTTTATTTTAAAATATATATCCCTCATCTGCACAAAATTGAAAGCTCTCTCTCACAACCCCTGCTCACAGACACACGTTGGTTCTGGGATATGAAACCATTTCCTTTCTCACTCACTTAACGCCACACTTATTCAAACACAAAAACGCACACCACACCTTCCATCACAATTCATCCCCACATACTGTGCCTTCTATGTCTTCTGTTCACTCTGTTTTTATCTCCACTATGTTGATTGAATACTTTTGTGTTCCAATTAGTTATATTTGAAGATGTATTATTTTGCTAGTTTCTGTTGTCTTAGTATTCCTATACAAAAAAAAATGAAATAATAATATTTTAACAGTTATTCTCCTCTGACTGCAATTTCGACAGTTCTTAATTTCGCCACTAGAGGGTGATCAGCCGATTTCTAGGGGTCTGTGCTCCCGAAGTTGTTGACTGTTTTTGTGCTTGCCAGTTAGCTAGTAGTTCTCGGCTGTTAACAGCTAATGGCTAGCAGTTTGTTACTGGTGATAGAAACTGATGTTTACCATAATTTTTTGTAATTACTGAGTTATTTAATGTAACAAATGAAACATTAAACCTCGTAAAAACAATTCATGGTAACTTCTTAAACACTTCATTTAGACCAGATGTTTATTTGAAACAGGTGTGTGCCGTTGGCCAGATAGTAAAAGGTTGTCGGCTATTAGAGACTCAGCTTTTAATTTAAGTTTTATGGTAGCCATTTTTATTTTATTTTTTATTTGTATCTTATCTTTAACTCTGCATAGTTGAAAAAGGAGCCGTAAGTAAACATTTCACTGTTAGTCTACACCTGTTGTCTACAAAGCATGTGACAAATAAAATGTGATTTGAGATCTAGCTATCAAAACTCGCCGCCCCCCTCTTCCAATGCATTTTGGCTGAAAATCCCAACAAGTGTGCAACAAATTCTACCAGGTGAAAATTTAGTATAACATCCTGGCATTTATAGCAGACTAGATTTTTTTGCGTGATTGTGTTTTGTACCGCTATTGGTTGATTTCGGTAGCCAAATATATAATTGACTGCTGATTATTAGCTGTTGTCAAAGCCGAAATGAATATGACATCTGGGCATTTAAAGTGTACTCGATTTTCGAAATGTCACATAATGAGAGAGAGAGAGCAAAGCGAGCGGAACATAAATTAATTTCTAATCTAAGTGAAATCATGATCTCCCATTTCTTACTTTCAATCATATTTCTTCCTCTACATCTCTCCCTCCCTCTCCTCCTCCCTCCCTCTCCTCCTCCCTCTCCTCCTCCCTCCCTCCCTCTCTCCTCCCCCCTCCCTCTCCTCCCCCCACCAGCTGAACAAGGCGTTCCAGGAGGAGGAGTCTCCAGTGGTCATATACTGCATTAGCATGCAGTGGTTCAGAGAGTGGGAGGGCTTCGTCAAGGGAAAGGACAATGGTGAGTGGTTGGTTCAGAGAGTGGGAGGGCTTCGTCAAGGGAAAGGACAATGGTGAGTGGTTGGTTCAGAGAGTGGGAGGGCTTCGTCAAGGGAAAGGACAATGGTGAGTGGCTAGAGCACTGGGAGTCCCTAGCTGTGGCCTCAGGACTAGCAGTAAATGTTCCCCTTCACTGTAGTGGCCAGTGAATGGTAGAAGGACAAATGCCTCTTCAAATTTTATGACAAAATGTATGCACTCACTAATTGGAAGTCGCTCTGGATAAGAGCGTCTGCTAAATGACGTAAATGTGAAAATGTAATCTAATCTCCTCTTTATATTAAATGGAATCCAAAAATGTAGTATTTAAGGATGTAATATGTGTATTAATTGTTTTGCCCTCTTCTCTCTTAAAGAGCCACCAGGACCAATCGATAACGCCAAGATAGCGATCAACAAGAATGGTCATCTAACACTCAAACAAGGTAAGAGCCAGACTCTTTCAAAGAAAGACAACTTTCAATTAAACTCTCAGAATTTTCTGAATTAGAAATTGAATTGAGCCCAACATATACCCTGCTGTGTTGCCCTGACATGACTAGATGATTATTATTATTATTATGACGTCAAGGTGAGTGTTGACCCCTTTTGGACTCTGGGGAGATTATTAGGCAGGTAGCTTAGTGGTTAAGAGCGTTGTGCCAGTAATCGAAAGGTCGCTGGTTCTAATCCCCGAGCCGACTAGGTGAAAAATCTGTCGATGTGCCCTTGAGCAAGGCACTTAACCCTAATTGCTCCTGTAAGTCGCTCTGGATAAGAGCGTCCGCTAAATGACTTAAATGTAAATGTAAATGATTAGGACTGTGATGATTATAATGACATGGGGTTAACCGTGTCTTGACTCTGGGCAGGTTGAGTTTGTAATGTGTATAAACCGTCTCTGTGCTGCTCCTCTAGGCGCCGACTCGGGGCAGATCTCGGAGGAGACCTGGAACTTCCTCCACTCTGTCCACGGAGGGGGTCCGGTCGTCACGGTCCGGCCCAACGTCTCTCACCCCGAACCAGAGGCCTCCTCGCAGTGCGAGGAGAAGATCGAGGTGGAGACGCGCTCTGTTTAACACTACATAACTAACTACCCCAACAGGAAACCCCAACGCCAGCCCTGAGGAAAACAACAACAACAACTAAAGCCTTTTATTTTGCACTTGGCTTTTTATTTCAAAAGCATTCGATCAAAGGACTTCCTTGACCACCGCAACATGACAGCTCTTCTTGACTGTTGGGCAGAAGGAATAAACATGTCTGAAAATGATATGATGACAGTCATGTTTGTACATAGATGTATAAATATCTCATTTCTATTAGCACTGTAGAATAATGCATGGAAACGGTGTCCGGTCGTTTCCAGAACCAAGCATTTATGAATTTTGTGTGCAGCTAAAATGATTTTTCTGCATGCCATGTTCATTTTTTTGTTTTCTCTTGACCAAAATTGAGCCGATGTCACTCTTAGACGTCAATCTTATGTCTTGTGTGGTGTAAGTGGAAAAGCTAGAAGAATCACAATGCATCTTAACCGTCCTTAGGGGAAATAAAATACTGTCCAAGAATTGAATGGTTAGATAAGTACAAGCTCTTACATGTTCCTTAAAGTGAAGAAAGATCTTAAAGATTATAAACAAGGGATATACTAAGTAACTAGCGGTAACTAGACGTGACCCTGGACAACACCCTGTCGTTCTCCGCTAACATCAAGGCGGTGACCCGATCCTGTAGGTTCATGCTCTACAACATTCGCAGAGTACGACCCTACCTTACACAGAAAGCGGCACAGGTCCTAATCCAGGCACTTGTCATCTCCCGTCTGGATTACTGCTGTGGTTGTCCCACTGGCTATCAATGGTGAATGCACCAATTTGTAAGTCGCTCTGGATAAGAGCGTCTGCTAAATGACAAATGTAAATGTAGAATATGTAGTCTCAAGAAGGACTGGTATGTTTTTTCACTGTAGATGGGTGAAGATGATGGCATGCTCACACAATGTCTGATATGTATTTCAATGTAGCAGTGCATCATGGTTAATAATAATATAATAATAATAGAATGGTTAGAAGAACTAACGTGAGTCCAGAGTCCCACCACTTCCTTATTCACCCCCCCCATTGGCCAGACCAGGGGGGCTGATTTACTGTATGTCCCAAATGGGATCCTATTCCCTATATAGTGCACTACTTTTGGCCAGAGCCCATGGGAAATAGTGTGCAGGCATATGATGTTAATAGCCTTTTTGTAAAAAAAAAAAATGTGGTCGGTATGCTTAGTCAGTAAAGAATGCATGCTTTAGAGGGGACCCCACTCACTCAAACAAGCCAGGGTTGGGGTCAATCCCATTTCTATTTAGGAAGTAAACTGAAATTCCAATTCCGGTTTTCCTCAATGCTTCTCTGTGAGAAAAATGTGGAACGGAATTCAAATGGAATTGACCCCAACCCTGACGCACTTAAATTGCATGTAAAACTGCTCACTCACTGCATAATATGTACTCGATGAATCACAAACTTCTGTGGACATCTTTTGTCTTTGAAATGTACAGAATTACATAACAAACGATCAAATCATAATCTTCATCAGTTTTGTCAGTGAAAGAA
The DNA here is from genome assembly GCA_902810595.1 of Coregonus sp. 'balchen'. Classification (NCBI taxonomy): domain Eukaryota; kingdom Metazoa; phylum Chordata; class Actinopteri; order Salmoniformes; family Salmonidae; genus Coregonus; species Coregonus sp. 'balchen'. Next base: position 49,678,756 of record LR778273.1, on the reverse strand, counting down.
GGCATTCATTTGTGTATAAGGGTATGGTGTTGCTTATGGTATGTGGTCACTGAAAGGCCAAGGAAACGATGTAAAGAATGCTGTAGCCATGTGAACTATATGGCCTAATGCAGATTACTAAACACGTCTGTTCTGATTGGCTGATTCTGGTTCTATGATTCTATTAAACCCTGACGATGAAAGGGAACTGTTGAATAGTGTAACTGTTCTGTCCAAACATGATTTCTCTACACCGGTTTGTTTTACCTACCATGTAATAATAGTAATTGCAGTGCATGTTACGGTTTTAAGATCAAAGTACAACATTTTGTATGGAAACGTACGTTTCATTCAATTGTGGACCAAAAACATGTCTATCATCACGTCATTTTTAGCAACTAATAGGAGCATCTCATCAAAAAAAGATTCTGAACTACTAATTTCATTATAAGGGACCCTTTATTTCTGGGTTATGAATAATGATTAAGAAATTATAAAGGTTACTTTTGAATTATTCTCAAAATGTGCATGTGGCAACAACATTTTACTATGATAGAACCATTGTCTCAGATGTGAGACATTGCATTGGGTGCAACGGGCCCCACAACATTTGGTCACCAAGCCATGGTTTGGCCCATAGACCTCCTCTCTGCAACAGCGAACAAACCTCCTCTCTGCAACAGCGAACAAACCTCCTCTCTGCAACAGCGAACAAACCTCCTCTCTGCAACAGCGAACAAACCTCCTCTCTGCAACAGCGAACAAACCTCCTCTCTGCAACAGCGAACAAACCTCCTCTCTGCAACAGCGAACAAACCTCCTCTCTGCTATTCTCTCTGCAACAGCGGAAAATGTAGTGTTGCATGTTGATGAGCGGCCGGTCGTGGACCACACTGTGTGCAGCACACGATTCGCGGAAGTCAGGTGAGTAATTCTCCAACTAGCTTCATAAACCGTTTTTCAATAAACCATTAATCGGTCGCAATCAAGTGTGATCGGAAGTGAAGCGTAAACCTTATGTACTCGACATTTTATTATGAAGTCGACCAATAGTGAGGCCGTTATGCATGCGAATGGTTTAGGAAAGTTGTTTCACCGAACAATCGGCGGTTAGCAAGCTGTTAGCCGCTGTTAGCAAGCTGTTAGCCGCTGTTAGCCGCTGTTAGCAAGCTGTTAGCAAGCTGTTAGCAAGCTGTTAGCAAGCTGTTAGCCGCTGTTAGCCGCTGTTAGCAAGCTGCAGCCTCACTGCGTGTATCTCTGCTACCCAACCACCAACGTTTTAGCTAGCCCTGTATCAACTAACTTGGTTTAGTGTTCGCTAACTTGTCAAATACCTTTTAATTTGCATAAACTATTACTCACTAGCTTACCGTTATTTTACGACTAGTACGACCGATATATAGCTAGTAAATTGGCAAGTTATCCGGTGCGCCAATGCAATGTAGCTAACCGCTAGTTAGTTTTATTTCATGTAATAAAGCTAGCTAACTTGTTAGCTAACGTTTTCGTTATCCGGCCACTTGCAAACTGTGCAAGTTTAACAGAATACATTTGTTGAGAAAAGCAAACAGTTCATGGTGCATAATGAATAAGGTTGCGACCAACCTTGCACATTTTGTCCGCTTTACATTGCCTTTTTATGGGTTGGATAGCATGTGGGCTAACGATAGCGGCTACACGTTCCAGCTCATGTTAGCCAGCTAACGCTAACTTGCTAGTTTGAATTGGTAGAAGATAGCACACTAACTACCACGGAGTAGTTAGTTAGCCACTATTTTTTTTGCAAACTAACTCTGCAAACGTATTGGAGATGGTTAACTAGCTTATTGGACCTTCGCGCATCAGTGTTGTGAAACTTTCTGCTCCCTGGCTGTTGGCTGCAGTGAGGGTTTGGTTTAGTCAGGAAGGCCTACTGAATGGAGTTACTTGGTGAAGTAAATAACACACATGAGGGTTTGAACAAAACTAACTAAATACTCCACTACATTCTGAATGAGTTAAGTTTGATCACATCCACACACCTAACCTGCTAACAACTCCACCGTTTACTATCAACCATGAAGGCGGTAGTTGTCTGCTGTTGTTTCACACGCCGTTTTGTCGTTGTGACTTTTTGTTTACGCGATTTGAAAACACGACAAATATGTATTGAAGAATACGATCATCCCTGTCAAGTGTTGCGTTTCTACAATCCAGAAAGCCAGTGTGCTCAGCTAGTGGAACACGTGTCCATTTAAAGTTCATATCATGCAACATGCGCCCTAGGCAGGAAGTCACTTATGCTTGACAGGTTCAACTCAAGTTTACACTTCTTTGAGCCTTTGCTTGTTGACGTTTTGCCAGACACTTGCCACAGAAAGTTCACCAGGGAAACATGCAGCACTAGCTAACTAGCTCCAACAGGTGACTGTTCACGTCAGTGTTGGTCACAAATATTTATATTTCTTGTTCTATGGTTATTGACAGACTGCAATGTATTGGATATCATTTTATAATATGCTTTAAAACACAACTTGGGTTTAACAACGTTTCCATGTAGACCTATATATAGGTCTATTATATAATAGCCTTGTAGGAAAAGGGGGAGAAATTCTGAGACACTCGTTTCTTTGTTGTGACAGATATAGAGCCAGATAAGGTTTGGGCAGGGGGAGAGTTTATGCAGCGCCTGAAATAGCACCCTATTCCCCATGTACAGCGCTTTCGGAAAGTATTCACACCCCTTGACTTTTTCCACATTTTGTTACGTTACAGCCTTATTCTAAAATTGATGAAATTGTTTTTTCCCCCTCATCAATCTACACAATACCCCATAATGACAAAGCAAAAACAGGTTTGTAGAAATGTTTTCACATTTATTGATTTTTATTTTTTTTTATATCAGATTGACATAAGTATTAATAAAATAATAAAATAATATGCCATTTAGCAGATGCTTTTATCCAAAGCGACTTACAGTCATGTGTGCATACATTTTTACGTATGGGTGGTCCCGGGGATCGAACCCACTACCCTGGCGTTACAAGCGCCATGCTCTACCAATTGAGCTATTCAGACCCTTTACTCAGTACTTTGTTGAAGCACCTTTTGGCAGCGATTACAGCCTTGAGTCTTCTTGGGTAGGACATAAACGCTAAAAAATAATGAAAAATAACTAAACCTTGATTCTTGCGATACATGCATTAGGAATATCGCGCAAAAACATACATTAGAATCAATCGAACATATTGTTGCATCGACTGCGCAGAATGGGAGAGCAACAACAACTGTACTCCTTGAGTGACAGGGGGCGGGGCTTGGTGGGAGTAGCAGCGTAAACTATAAAAAGTGGTATATCACATTTAACAAACCCTCAAATACTGTTATATAAGGTAAAGTAAAAACCCAAACCGGTCTGTGCATCAATACCGGTATATAGTTAAATACGGTATACCTCCCAGCCCCACTATACACCGCTGATGGAGAGGCCAAAGACAGAGACGGTATACCTCCCAGCCCCACTATACACCGCTGATGGAGAGGCCAATAGACAGAGAGCGGTATTCGCCCTACCGTTGGAGAGTCATACGGACCCAGGTGTGACATGTGTTGAAGGTCATGCCACTCTACGTCTCTAATTGTCTCCAATTACCCCAGGCCACAGCCCTTTCCCCAGGCCACAGCCCTTTCCCCAGGCCACAGCCCTTTCCCCAGGCCACAGCCCTTTCCCCAGGCCACAGCCCTTTCCCCAGCCCTTTCCCCAGGCCCCAGCCCTTTCCCCAGGCCACAGCCCTTTCCCCAGGCCACAGCCCTTTCCCCAGGCCACAGCCCTTTCCCCAGGCCACAGCCCTTTCCCCAGCCCTTTCCCCAGGCCACAGCCCTTTCCCCAGGCCACAGCCCTTTCCCCAGGCCACAGCCCTTTCCCCAGCCCTTTCCCCAGGCCACAGCCCTTTCCCCAGGCCACAGCCCTTTCCCCAGGCCACAGCCCTTTCCCCAGGCCACAGCCCTTTCCCCAGGCCACAGCCCTTTCCCCAGGCCACAGCCCTTTCCCCAGCCCTTTCCCCAGGCCACAGCCCTTTCCCCAGGCCACAGCCCTTTCCCCAGGCCACAGCCCTTTCCCCAGGCCACAGCTGCCACAGCCCTTTCCCCAGCCCACAGCCCTTTTCCCGCAGGCACAGCCCTTTCCCCAGGCCACAGCCCTTTCCCCCAGCCACAGCCCCTTTCCCAGGCCACAGCCCTTTCCCCAGGCACAGCCCTTTCCCCGGCCACAGCCCTTTTCCCCATGCACAGCCCTTACCCCAGGCCACAGCCCTTTCCCAGCCCTTTCCCCAGGCCACAGCCTTTCCCCAGGCCACAGCCCTTTCCCCAGGCCCAGCCCTTTCCCCAGCCCTTTCCCCCAGGCCACAGCCCTTTCCCCAGCCCTTTCCCCAGGCTACAGCCCTTTCCCCAGGCCACAGCCCTTTCCTCCACACCTGTTTCCACTCCCGAATCACCTCTCCTCTGCCTTTTTCAACCCAACATGTTCCCTATTTATGCAGCATGCTCCTTCCTACCACTAGAATAGTTTGATTGGTGATCCCACGGGTCTCCCCCCCCCCCCCCCCCCCCCCCCCCTTCCTCTCCTCTCCTCCCCTATCCACTCCTCCTCTCCTCTCCTCTCCTCTCCTCTCCACTCCTCCCCCTCTCCCCTCCTCTCATTGTGCGTGATATGATTAAACCACCACATCAATCCTATCTTCAAGGCCTTACAAGCCACATCCTCGTTAACCATCCCATCCTCAACCTTGTTATCGTCTGTCATCATTAACTTCAACAATTCAACTGAAATAATAAACCGGGCAACAGCCCTTTGAACTGCAAACCACCATCTCAGTGTTTTTAATGGATACACCACCACGATATCCCTAACTCAAACAGTTACAGCGAGATAGTCCTTTTACCACCACAGCTCTGATCAGTTTTTACATGGTCCCTGTGCACCAGATCATGGCTGTCATGGTGGAACAGATCAATAACAGACCCCCACAGATGGCCTCCACCTTACCTGTCTGACTACCATGTTCAACTCCCTGGCTATAGCTATACCCGTCAACCAATCCAACCCCCTCTACAAAGTCCAGAAGAGTGAACGAGGGCAAATGGAGCCCCAGGCTCAAGCTGAGACCTACCCCTAAATCACTGAAAACAAGTCAAGAGCTAACCACAGCTTCAGCAGCGGCCAACCAGGGAGAGGCTGCTCCACGCTGTAGTTCAGGAGCTATGAGTGGCGCAGTGCTAGCTGTGCCACTAGAGATCCTGGTTCGAATCCAGGCTCTGTCGCAGCCGGCCGCGACCGGGAGACTCATGGGCGGCGCACAATTGGCCCAGCGTCGTCCAGGGTAGGGGGAGGGAATGGCCGGCAGGGATGTAGCTCAGTTGGTAGAGCATGGCGTTTGCAACGCCAGGGTTGTGGGTTCGATTCCAACGGGCGGGGCCAGTATAAAAATATATGTATTCACTAACTGTAAGTCGCTCTGGATAAGAGCGTCTGCTAAATGACTAAAATGTAAATGTAAATGTAAATGTGGAGGAATAGCCAGATGGAATGTTTACCGTCGCCAGAACAACTCCTCTGTAGCTCAGCTGGTAGAGCACGGCGCTTGTAACGCCAAGGTAGTGGGTTCGATCCCCGGGACCACCCATACGCAAAAATGTATGCACGCATGACTGTAAGTCGCTTTGGATAAAAGCGTCTGCTAAATGGCATATTATTATTATTATTATTATTATTATTATTATTATTTATTATTAACTCCTACAGAGTAGACGGGAGTCTGTTCCCAGCCCTACAGGTCCCATTATGGTCCCTACCAGCTCGTCTCAAGCCATTCATTCAGCAGTGCCCCAGCCCCAATGGGCACGTTCTCCACTCTCAAGTGTCACCACCAAGACAACTGTCTGTGCCTTATCAGTCTAAACCTCATCTCCAGTCTAAGCCACCTCTTCAGACTAAAACCTAATCTCAGTGTTTTAATGGATACACCACCACGATAGCCCTAAGTCAAACCAACAGTTACACAGGCGAGTTAGTCCTTTTACCACCACAACTCAGATCAGTTTTTTACACTCTGATATCGATCTCTGATAAGAGCTACAATCAGGAGGTCGGACAAACATCTGTTTTGTTTTAGAAAAGAATTGGGGGAAAAACATCCTCTTTGGTCAGGAGGAAGAGGCCGTAGTTTCCCTTAATACCAGTCTGCATCTCCCTGTGCCTCACAGGAGGAAGAGGCCGTAGTTTCCCTTAATACCAGTCTGCATCTCCCTGTGCCTCACAGCCTTATTTGTGCAGATCCTGGGGACTCACGTTTGAGTTTTTACCCACTGCACTGCACACCTGATTACACAAATCAGTTAATGTCTAGGCAAGCAAAGTTACACTGAACAAAAATATAAACGCAACATGTAAAGTTTTGGTCCCGTGATTCATGAGCTGAAATAAAAGATCCCAGAAATGTTCCGTACGCAGAAAAAGCGTATTTCTCTAAATTTTGTGCACAAATTTGTTTACATCCCTGTTAGTGAGCGTTTCTCCTTTGCCAAGATAATCCATCCACCTGACAGGTGCGGCATATCAAGAAGCTGATTAAACAGCATGATCATTACACAGGTGCACCTTGTGCTGGAAACAATAAAAGGCCACTCTAAAATGTGCAGTGTTGTCACACAACACAATGATGTCTCAAGTTTTGAGGTAGTGTTCAATTGGCATGCTGAATGCAGGAATGTCCACCAGAGCTGTTGCCAGAAAATGCAATGTTCATTTCTCTACCATATGCCACATCTAAAGTCGTCGTAGAGAATTTGGCAGTACATCCAACCGGCCTCACAACCGCAGACCACGTGTCACCACGCTAGCCCAGGACCTCCACAGACCACGTGTCACCACGCTAGCCCAGGACCTCCACATCCGGCTTATTCACCTGCGAGACCAGCCATCCGGACAGCTGATGAAACTGGGATTTGCACAACCGAAGAATTTCTGCACAAACTGTCAGAAACCGTCTCAGGGAAGCTCATCTGCGTGCTCGTCATCCTCACCAGGGTCTTGACCTGACTGCAGTTCGGCGTCGTAACCGACTTCAGTGGGCAAATGCTCACCTTCGATGGCCACTGGCACGCTGGAGAAGTGTGCTCTTCACAGATGAATCCCGGTTTCAACTGTACCGGGCAGATGACAGACGTGTGGGCGAGCGGTTTGCTGATGTCAACATTGTGAACAGAGTTCAGGGGTTATGGTATGGACAATGAACACTTGCAATTTATCGATGGCACAGAGATTTGACGTGAAGAGATCCTGAGGCCCATAGTCGTGCCATTCATTCGCCGCCATCACCTCATGTTTCAGCATGATAATTCACAGCCCCATGTCGCAAGGATCTGTACACACTTCCTGGATGCTGAAAATGTCCCAGTTTTTTCATGGCCTGCATACTCACCAGACATGTCACCCATTGAGCATGTTTGGTATGCTCTGGATCGACGTGTACAACCGCGTGTGCCAGTTCCCGCCAATATCCAGCAACTTGGCACGTCCATTGAAGAGGAGTGAGACAACATTCCACAGGCCACAATCAACACCTGATCAACTACAGAGCATTCAGAAAGTATTCAGACCCCTTGACTTTTTCCACTTTTTGTTACGTTACAGCCTTATTCTAAAATTGATTAAATAAATTAAAATCCTCATAAATCTACACACAATACCCCATAATGACAAAGCGAAAAAAGGTTTTTAGAAAATGTTGCAAATGTATTACAAATAAAAAACGGAAATATCACAATTACGTAAGTATTCAGACCCTTTGCTATGAGACTCGAAATTGAGCTCCGATGCATCCTGTTTCCATTGATCATCCTTGAGATGTTTCTACAGCTTAATTGGAGTCCACCTGTGGTAAATTCTATTGATTTGACATGATTTGGAAAGGCACACACCTGTATATAAGGTCCCACAGTTGACAGTGCATGTCAGAGCAAAAACCAAGTCATGAGGTCGAAGGAATTGTCCGTAGAGCTCCGAGACAGGATTGTGTCAAGGCACAGATCTGGGGAAGGGTACCAAAAAATGTCTGCAGCATTGAAGATCCCCAAGAACACAGTGGCCTCCATCATTCTTAAATGGAAGAAGTTTGGAATCACCAAGACTCTTCCTAGAGCTGGCAGCCCGGCCAAACTGAGCAATCGGGGAGAAGGGCCTTGGTCAGGGATGTGACCAAGAACCCGATGGTCACTCTGACAGAGCTCCAGAGTTCCTATGTGGAGATGGGAGAACCTTCCAGAAGGACAACCATCTCTACAGCACTCCACCAATCAGGCCTTTATGGTGGAGTGGCCAGACTGAGGCCACTCGTCAGTAAAAGGCACATGACAGCCCGCTTGGAGTTTGCCAAAAGGCACCTAAAGGACTCTCAGACCATGAGAAACAAGATTCTCTGGTCTGATGAAACAGAGATTGAACTCTTTGGCCTGAATGCCAAGCGTCACGTCTGGAGGAAACCTGGCACCATCCCTACGGTGAAGCATGGTGGTTGCAGCATCATGCTGTGGGGATGTTTTTCAGTGGCAGGGACTGGGAGACTAGTCAGGATCGAGGAAAAGATGAACGGAGCAAAGTACAGAGAGATCCTTGATGAAAACCTGCTCCAGAGCGCTCAGAACCTCAGACTGGAGTGACGGTTCAATTTCCAACAGGACAACGACCCTAAGCACACAGCCAAGACAACGCAGGAGTGGCTTCGGGACAAGTCTCTGAATGTCCTTGAGTGGCCCTGCCAGAGCCCGGACTTGAACCCGATCGAACATCTCTGGAGAGACCTAAATATAGCTGTGCAGCGACACTCCCCATCCAACCTGACAGAGCTTGAGAGGATCTGCAGAGAAGAATGGGAGAAACTCCCCAAATACAGGTGTGCCAAGCTTGTAGCGTCATACCCAAGAAGACTCGAGGCTGTAATTGCTGCCAAAGGTGCTTCAACAAAGTACTGGGTAAAGGGTCTGAATACTTATGTAAATGTCATATTTTAGTTATGTATTTTTAACAAATTTGCAAAAATGTCTAAAAACCTGTTTTTGCTTTGTCATTATGGGCTGTGTAGATTTGGAAAAAGGGGTGTGAATACTTTCCTAATGCACTGTATATGCGAAGGAGATGTGTCGCGCTGCATGAGGCAACTGGTGTTCACACCAGATATTGACTGTTTTCTGATCCACGTCCCTACCTTTTTAAAAAGGTATCTGTGACCAACAGATGCGTATCTGTATTCCCAGTCATGTAAACTCCATAGATTAGGGCCTGATGAATTTATTTCAATTGACTGATTTCCTTATATTAACTAACACAGTAAAATCTTTTTAAATGTTGCGTTTCTATTTTTGTTCAGTGTAAATTATAATCTGTAACGCTGCCACTACCTCAAGGGAGGCTCAAATCTGGGCAGATTGGAATGTTGTTGCTGCTGTTGATGTCTGTAAACAGGAAGTCACCCCACAGGGTATCATTACATCATAGATTTGCTCTTGGGTTGGTGGTTATGCTGTGTTGCTTTGTGCACAGAGATCCTATTAAATGACTATGTCATTCTATGGTTTTGTCTATAAAAGCTGCAATATGTAACCTTTTGGGCGATCTACCAAATTCACATAGAAATGTGAGTTATAGATCTGTCATTCTCGTTGAAAGCAAGTCTAAGAAGTGGTAGATCTGTTCTATGTGAGATATTTCTATGCTTCCCGTTCTTAAGTTTTGCGTCTTTTGCTTTAGGTTTTGTACACCAGCTTCAAACAGCTGAAAATACAATATTTTTGGTTATGGAAAATATATTTCACAGCGGTTTAGATTATACAATGATTCTCTAAACTATACTTGCATGTTTAGTCACATAAACTGATATTAGGCGAACTATTCGAATTTTAGCAACCTGGAAATGGCGGAGCGATTTCTGCATATTGCACTTTTAAATGACTATATGTAATTCTATGGTTTTCTCTTTGAAATTGTTGCATGTTGCGTTCATATTTTTGTTCAGTGTAGTATGCGAATCCCGGGTCTTCTTGACCAGAGAGATGAGGGTTGTGTCTCAAATGGAACCCTATTCCCTATATAGTGCACTACTTTAGACCAGAGAATGGCACCCTATTCCATATATAGTGCACTACTTTAGACCAGAGAATGGCACCCTATTCCCTATATAGTGCACTACTTTAGACCAGAGCCCTATGGCCATTTTTACAAAAGTAAAAGAGGGCACTACATAGGGAAAAGTAGGGCACTACATAGGGAAAAGTAGGGTACTACATAGGGAGTAGGGGCCATTTGGGCTGGAGACTTGTGCCACAGTCTCCTTCAATCCCTAGACAGACACAGAGCTGTCAAAGCTGAAGCATCAAAGCAGGGCTGACATTTGAAAAGTCCAGCCATTCTTTGAACCAGCACTAGATGAAAGTTCCTCTGTCAGTCCGTCAGAATCTCCCAACACTCAGTCTGATTGGTTCAGTTATGCATTAGCCTCAGTCTGATTGGTTCAGTTATGCGTTAGCCTCAGTCTGATTGGTTCAGTTATGCGTTAGCCTCAGTCTGATTGGTTCAGTTATGCGTTAGCCTCAGTCTGATTGGTTCAGTTATGCGTTAGCCTCAGTCTGATTGGTTCAGTTATGCGTTAGCCTCAGTCTGATTGGTTCAGTTATGCGTTAGCCTCAGTCTGATTGGTTCAGTTATGCGTTAGCCTCAGTATTTCCCTTCAGAAGTTGCTGTGCGTTTTGCTTATGAAGATGCTACTCTCTTAATTAAGTCTGTTTCCTTTAGGACTTAAGCCTAGATGAATGATGTGAAGCCTAATGTATCCCTTATGAAGCCTAGTGTATCCCTTATGAAGCCTAGTGTATCCCTTATGAAGCCTAGTGTATCCCTTATGAAGCCTAGTGTGTCCCTTATGAAGCCTAGTGTGTCCCTTATGAAGCCTAATGTGTCCCTTATGAAGCCTAATGTATCCCTTATGAAGCCTAGTGTATCCCTTATGAAGCCTAGTGTATCCCTTATGAAGCCTAGTGTGTCCCTTATGAAGCCTAGTGTGTCCCTTATGAAGCCTAATGTATCCCTTATGAAGCCTAATGTATCCTTTATGAAGCCTAATGTATCCTTTATGAAGCCTAATGTATCCCTTATGAAGCCTAATGTATCCTTTATGAAGCCTAATGTATCCTTTATGAAGCCTAATGTATCCCTTATGAAGCCTAATGTATCCTTTATGAAGCCTTATAACCTCTGTCTCCTCTATGCTCCCAGGTGACCCCATTCTGCAGCAGCGGACTGAGCAGCACCATGAGACGCCAGTAGTACCCCCCCGTAGCATGGCCACGTCACGTTCCTCGCGCGTCACAAGGTCATCAGTCGGGCTCAATGGATTGGACGAGAACTTCTGTGGCCGGACTCTCAGGAACCGCAGTATCGCCCAGCCGGAGGAGGGTCAGGGGTCACCGCTCCCCGGCAGCAGGGCCCCCCGCTCCCCTAAGAAGAGGCAGGATCCCCAAGCCGGGAGCTCAGAGACGCCTGTGGGTCACCAGGGAAAGGTAACCCACGACAAGGCCTCCTCAGTGGACAGGGAGACATGGGCGAGCCCAAGGAGCCCCAGGAAGAGGGGACTGTCCTGCTCAGAGCGAGAGAGCGATGGGTGTGGGGGTTCGGACAAGGCTGAGTACTGTGAGGGGAGGGGAAGGAGACAACGGGGGCTGGTAGGAGGGATGCCTCTCCGCTCCTCAAAAGGGCCAAACGGTGTTCCCGTTACGGGGAGTCGCAGGGATCCGAGGACAACCCCTCTTCTGCGCCCCCCCAAACCTGACAGCCCCTCATCCTCATGCGCCCCCTCAGCCACTGTCAAGGAGAACAGTGAAGGAGGTTGGGGGGCTGTCAGGTGTGAAGGAGGCTGGGGGGCTGTCAGGTGTGAAGGAGGGAGGCTGGGGGGCTGTCAGGTGTGAAGGAGGGAGGCTGGGGGGCTGTCAGGTGTGAAGGAGGGAGGCTGGGGGGCTGTCAGGTGTGAAGGAGGGAGGCTGGGGGGCTGTCAGGTGTGAAGGAGGCTGGGGGGCTGTCAGGTGTGAAGGAGGGAGGCTGGGGGGCTGTCAGGTGTGAAGGAGGGAGGCAGGGGGGCTGTCAGGTGTGAAGGAGGCTGGGGGGCTGTCAGGTGTGAAGGAGGGAGGCTGGGGGGCTGTCAGGTGTGAAGGAGGGAGGCTGGGGGGCTGTCAGGTGTGAAGGAGGCTGGGGGGCTGTCAGGTGTGAAGGAGGCTGGGGGGCTGTCAGGTGTGAAGGAGGGAGGCTGGGGGGCTGTCAGGTGTGAAGGAGGCTGGGGGGCTGTCAGGTGTGAAGGAGGCTGGGGGGCTGTCAGGTGTGAAGGAGGGAGGCTGGGGGGCTGTCAGGTGTGAAGGAGAGAGGCTGGGGGGCTGTCAGGTGTGAAGGAGGCTGGGGGGCTGTCAGGTGTGAAGGAGAGAGGCTGGGGGGCTGTCAGGTGTGAAGGAGGGAGGCTGGGGGGCTGTCAGGTGTGAAGGAGGGAGGCTGGGGGGCTGTCAGGTGTGAAGGAGGGAGGCTGGGGGGCTGTCAGGTGTGAAGGAGGCTGGGGGGCTGTCAGGTGTGAAGGAGGGAGGCTGGGAGGCTGTCAGGTGTGAAGGAGGGAGGCTGGGGGGCTGTCAGGTGTGAAGGAGGCGACCCGCTCAGCCTAAACTCCTCTTTATCTTCTCCACAGAAACTCAACAAAGAGGAGGAGGAGGAGGAGGAGGAGGAGGACAGTGGCGGCCATATTGAGAGCGACGGCCATGGTCAGCAGCCCCTGAACTCCACTTCGTGTAATCCCCCTGTTCCGCCCCAGAACTCCAACTCCCATAAGTCATGTACCGGGCTGGGGCAGACCAGCAGTAGCCCTGATGCTCAGACAAACTCCCTGGGTCCCAGCACTGCCACCAGCACCACCTGTTCAGGTCCTGGTCCAGCACTGCTGAACGGCAGCCAGAGGGGGGCGCCCTGCCTCTCGCCCTCAGACCCCATAGTGCCTTCTAGAAACTCTGATCCTGGGCAGGAGGAGGAGGTTACTGACTCAGGGGAGTTACCTGCTCCTCCTCTGGCCTCCTTTGAAGAGGACTCCTCCACCCCACACCTGTCAGTCAGGGAGGAGGAGGTGGAGTTGGATGTAGTGGGGGACTCGGTGTGTCGGGAGGAGGAAGTGACAGCGACCGAGGAGGAGGAGGAGGAGGAGGAGGAGGAGAGCAGCAGCGGGGGAAGTAATGGTTGGCATCCCACGCCGCTGGTGCAGGATGCTGTTGCCACCAGTATCAACAACATAAACAACAACATCAACAACTCAGGAGATTCCACCATGCCTCTGCTAGCCCCCCCGACCCCCTCAGACCCCCCTTGCACCCCTTCTGTCTCCGGCACTTCGCCCCCGTCCTTCACCGAATCCCACGAACACCGATACACCCTGAGGACTTCGCCCCGGAGGGCTGCCTTCGGTGGGGGCAAGGCTGGGGCCCCCTCCTCCCCCAAACCCTGCTCCCCTCCCAGGGACCCTCTCCGGGACAACGGCCCTCTGAGAGAAGGGGTGGAGGTGAGCAGGGAGAGGGTGGAGGGAGCCTGTCGCAGGCTGGATCTGGACACCACCCAGGCTACTTCTACCCCCTCCTCAGGACTCTCCAGCACCCAGGCCAGGGGAGGGTCTCTCCCATCTCTTCCGTCGGTTCCCATGGAGCAGGGGGCCGGTGGGGATGACTGGGACAGAGCAGGGGCGGACGGTCGGGACTACGAGGACAGGGCAGGGGCGGACGGTCGGGACTACGAGGACAGGGCAGGGGCGGACGGTCGGGACTACGAGGACAGAGCGGGCGGTCGGGACTACGAGGACAGGGCAGGGGTGGGCGGTCGGGACTACGAGGACAGGGCGGGGGCGGACGGTCGGGACTACGAGGACAGGGCAGGGGTGGGCGGTCGGGACTACGAGGAGCTCCGAGAAGGGGCCTGGGCACCCAGTAAGGAGGTGCTGGGAGGAGGAAGCCAGGAGCAGGAGGAGGAGGAGAAGCAGGAGGAGGAGGAGGAGGAGGAACCAGATGTGTATTACTTTGAGTCGGACCACCTGGTGCTCAAACACAACAAAGAGTGCGTAGTGGGAGTTCCTGGGATTATATCTAGATTATAGTCCTCACAATAGGGGTGTCAACTGGCAAGATCAATTCCTGGAGGGCCGAGTTTCTGCAGGTTTTTGCTTCTCCTTTGTACTTGATTGATCAGTTAAGGTAATTGATTAGTAGGGAACTCCCCTCACCTGGTTGTCTAGGTCTTCATTGATTAGTCAGGAACCCTCCTCACCTGGTTGTCTAGGTCTTCATTGATTAGTCAGGAACTCCCCTCACCTGGTTGTCTAGGTCTTCATTGATTAGTCAGGAACTCCCCTCACCTGGTTGTCTAGGTCTTCATTGATTAGTCAGGAACCCTCCTCACCTGGTTGTCTAGGTCTTCATTTAGACAGACACGCGACGCGGTCCCTCCAGGAACTGAGTTTGACACCCCATCTTTAGAATCAAGAATGGTTGTGCTCAACTCCATAGTACTTGTGAAAAGGTCTTTAGGTGTAGGGTTGTAAAAGGTCTGTGTGCAGGGTTGTAAAGGGTCTTTGGTTGCAGGGTTGTAAAATGTATTTGGGTGCAGAGTTGTAAAAGGTCTTTGGGTGCAGGGTTGTAAAAGGTATTTGGGTGCAGGGTTGTAAAAGGTCTTTGGGTGCAGGGTTGTAAAAGGTCTTTGGGTGCAGGGTTGTAAAAGGTATGGGAGCAGGGTTGTAAAAGGTCTTTGGAGGCAGGGTTGTAAAAGGTCTTTGGGTGCAGGGTTGTAAAAGGTCTTTGGGTGCAGGGTTGTAAAAGGTCTGTGGGTGCAGGGTTGTAAAAGGTCTGTGGGTGCAGGGTTGTAAAAGGTCTGGAAGCAGGGTTGTAAAGGGTCTGGTAGCAGGGTTGTAAAAGGTATTTGGGAGCAGGAAGGTAAAAGGTCTGTGGGTGCAGGGTTGTAAAAGGTCTGCGAGAAGGGTTGTAAAAGGTCTGCGAGAAGGGTTGTAAAAGGTATTGGGTAGCAGGGTTGTAAAAGGTCTGGGTGCAGAGTTGTAAAAGGTATTTGGGAGCATGGTTGTAAAGGGTCTGGGAGCAGGGTTGTAAAAGGTATTTGGGTGCAGGGTTGTAAAGGGTCTGGGAGCAGGGTTGTAAAAGGTATTTGGGTGCAATGTTGTAAAAGGTCTGGGAACAGGGTTGTAAAAGGTATTTTGGTGCAATGTTGTAAAAGGTCTGCGAGAAGGCTTGTAAAAGGTCTTGGGTAGCAGGGTTGTAAAAGGTCTGGGTGCAATGTTGTAAAAGGTATTTGGGTGCAGGGTTGTAAAAGGTCTTTGGAAGCAGGGTTGTAAAAGGTCTTTGGAAGCAGGGTTGTAAAAGGTCTTTGGAAGCAGGGTTGTAAAAGGTCTTTGGAAGCAGGGTTGTAAAAGGTCTTTGGAAGCAGGGTTGTAAAAGGTCTTTGGAAGCAGGGTTGTAAAAGGTCTTTGGAAGCAGGGTTGTAAAAGGTATTTGGAAGCAGGGTTGTAAAAGGGGTATAATGTAGAAAAGGAAAACCCTGCACTCACAGGGCTCTACACTGAAGTTTTTACAAGGAGCACAGGTGCTTCTAAGTTGAAAAATGTAGGAGCACATAAATACATTTTAGGAGCGCAATTAAAAATATTCTAGGTATTAATGAGAATTGCCAGCCATTACAAAATCGTTGTTTTTCCTAGGGGCACTGGTGCTCCTAAATAAAAATTCCATGTAGCACAGTAAAATATTTAGGGGCGTATGTGCGCAAAATGATAACACTGTAGAGCCCTGACTCACTGGAAAATACTACTTCAAGTCTAAAAATGGTTTCCATTGGATTGACTGCAGGTTTTTCCTTCAGTAGATTATATAGGCTCCTACTGTCTGGTGTCTTTGTGTTAGTGTGGCTGGCTGCTGTCATCACTAACCCCTCTCAACACACACGATCATTGGTCATCTCAGATGTTATAACTGGGTCGGTGGTGATAATGGTAGTGGGGGGTTAGTGATGACAGGGTAGTTGGTCGGTGGTGATAATGGTAGTGGGGGGGTTAGTGATGACAGGGTAGTTGGTCGGTGGTGATAATGGTTAGTGATGACAGGCTGGTTGGTCGGTGGTGATAATGGTTAGTGATGACAGGGTAGTTGGTCGGTGGTGATAATGGTAGTGGGGGGGGTTAGTGATGACAGGCTGGTTGGTCGGTGGTGATAATGGTAGTGGGGGGGTTAGTGATGACAGGCTGGTTGGTCGGTGGTGATAATGGTAGTGGGGGGTTAGTGATGACAGGGTAGTTGGTCGGTGGTGATAATGGTAGTGGGGGGTTAGTGATGACAGGGTAGTTGGTCGGTGGTGATAATGGTAGTGGGGGGTTAGTGATGACAGGGTAGTTGGTCGGTGGTGATAATGGTAGTGGGGGGGTTAGTTATTTTCTTTGTTTATCCCAAAGCCGTATTTCCCCATTCATTTTCCCCATAGGAATGTTTGAACGAACCAGAGGTAATTCATTTCCGGGTTTTAGGACTACATGCTAGCGAGCTCTATTACGTTTCAATTTCAGGGTGTGACTTGAAATTCCAATTCAAGACTTGAAAAATCCTAATTGAAAACAGCAGTTTTCATATCTTCCATTGGAATCGACTCCTTTGGGAGGAACAGGAACCTGACCGACTGATTCTAACCTCCTGAAATAGAACCTGTCCAATCTGAGGGCACCAGGGTTTGGAAAATAGAATTGACCATTAGGGAGTACCATGTAGCACACCTTTGGTAATATGATTCAGGTTGCCAGCTAGAGTGAGATGGGATCAGAGGAGTAAGGTCCCAAACGGCACCCTATTCCATAGTGCACTATTGGGCCCTGGTCAAAAGTAGTGCACTCTGTAGGGAATAGGGGGTCATTTGGGACGCACCCAGCAGTGGTGGGAAGTCAGGTCCATGAGGGCTGCTGGGCTGGACTAGGTTGGACTGGGTTGGACTAGGTTGGACTGGGTTGGACTGGGTTGGACTGGGTTGGACTAGGTTGGACCTGCTGCCCAGTAGGTGGAAATGGAGAACTAGACTACTAAGCTAGCTCACAAGACTAGCCAAGTTAGCTGCATGGTTCCTTGCGTGCGATTGGCTGTGGTCTTGGGGGGCGGCACGCAGCCTGGGAGACAGGGCTGCCTGTCAGGCATCGTTCAGGGCTTAAATACCCCACGAGCACATTGCGATCACAGGACTCCGTGATGAGGGGGTTATCGTGCATCTCAACAAATTAACGGATGATGCTTGCTACTTTTTATTATGTAATGATCTCCACAAAACAACGTTTGTTATGTCGTGATCATGAGATAAATAAGTTGTGATCTCTTATTCCCCCATCACTAGGGTGCCATCACTACTATATAGGGACTAGGGTGCCATCATTACTATATAGGGACTAGGGTGCCATCACTACTATATAGGGACTAGGGTGCCATCACTACTATATAGGGACTAGCGTGCCATCATTACTATATAGGGACTAGGGTGCCATCACTACTATATAGGGACTAGGGTGCCATCACTACTATATAGGGACTAGGGTGCCATCATTACTATATAGGGACTAGGGTGCCATCATTACTATATAGGGACTAGGGTGCCATCACTACTATATAGGGACTAGGGTGCCATCATTACTATATAGGGACTAGGGTCCCATCATTACTATATAGGGACTAGGGTGCCATCACTACTATAGAGGGACTAGGGTGCCATCACTACTATAGAGGGACTAGGGTGCCATCATTACTATATAGGGACTAGGGTGCCATCACTACTATATAGGGACTAGGGTGCCATCACTACTATATAGGGACTAGGGTGCCATCATTACTATATAGGGACTAGGGTGCCATCACTACTATATAGGGACTAGGGTGCCATCACTACTATATAGGGACTAGGGTGCCATCACTACTATATAGGGACTAGGGTGCCATCATTACTATATAGAGACTAGGGTGCCATCATTACTATATAGGGACTAGGGTGCCATCACTACTATATAGGGACTAGGGTGCCATCACTACTATATAGGGACTAGGGTGCCATCACTACTATATAGGGACTAGGGTGCCATCATTACTATATAGGGACTAGGGTGCCATCATTACTATATAGGGACTAGGGTGCTATCACTACTATATAGGGACTAGGGTGCCATCACTACTATATAGGGACTAGGGTGCCATCATTACTATATAGGGACTAGGGTGCCATCACTATTATATAGGGACTAGGGTGCCATCATTACTATATAGGGACTAGGGTGCCATCACTACTATATAGGGACTAGGGTGCCATCATTACTATATAGGGACTAGGGTGCCATCACTACTATATAGGGACTAGGGTGCCATCATTACTATATAGGGACTAGGGTGCCATCATTACTATATAGGGACTAGGGTGCCATCACTACTATATAGGGACTAGGGTACCACTTGGGATGGAGACCTGCTGAGCACCTGTATTAGGCCATAGACTTATTATTATTATTATATTATTACTATTATTATAATGTCCTTTCTCCTTTGTCACTTCTGTCATTCCTCCTCAAGGATTGAATAGTGTTGGATTGGTGTAAGCATGGCTGGAGGGAGTTTCCACCATATTCTTTACACCAATCCATTCCTTTTTAAATCCATGAGGGAAGTGAATGAATGTGAATGCTCACTTTAAAGGAGGAAGAGGAGATTGGGCTAAAGGAGGAAGAGGAGATTGGGCTAAAGGAGGAAGAGGAGATTGGGCTAAAGGAGGAAGAGGAGATTGGGCTAAAGGAGGAAGAGGAGATTGGGCTAAAGGAGGAAGAGGAGATTGGGCTAAAGGAGGAAGAGGAGATTGGGCTAAAGGAGGAAGAGGAGATTGGGCTGTTTGTTGATGCAGGGTGCTGTAGTGAGATCAAATTAACATAATGACTTTATTATCCCCGTGGGGAAATGTTGTTTGCGGCTCTGTGCGTCCAATTAAAAGTGTCATCAACATATCATCACTTCCTGTAGTAGTACTGTTCAGTGGACTGACCAATCCCCTCGCTTTTGACCAATCACTCCACCTTCTGCTGTGTGCTCATTGGTCGTTGCAGTTTAGCCTCAGGTTGTGTAAAGGTCATACTTCTGTTTATATCAGAGTTAGAGGAGTCTATGTGAAACCTACCGCTGCGTCCCAAATGTAATAGTGCACTACTTTTGACCAGTGCTCATAGGGGCACTATAGTGAATAGGGTTCCCTTTGGGACGTACACCATCTGTGGCACTAAGCACAATGATACCTACACCTGTTTTGGGGAATGTTATGTGCACATCCATGAAGAAAACAGAATCTCAAAGCAGGATATGTTAGTATCAGATGATTGCTTATCAAAGTTGGCTTGCTAACCCCCTCTCCCGCTTCGTGACATAAGCTGTGTCCCCCTATGGGCCCTGGTCAAAGGTCATGTACTATATAGGGAGTAGGGTGTCATTTGGGATGAGTTAATACTGCATGGTCCAGGTGCTGATAGTTTGATACTGATGCATGGCAAGTGTCTAACTAAATGATGCATGTTGTCCTCTCTCAGCCCTCCCCTCCCCTCTCCTGTCTGCTCTCCCCAAGTGTCTAACTAAATGATGCATGTTGTCCTCTCTCTCTCTCTCCCCCCATGTATTTCACTCTCTCTCCTCTCCCCCCTTCCCACCTATGTCGTTTCTTCTTCTGTCTTTCTTCTTTTTTCTTGCTTTCTTTCTGTTCGTGCTGTCTTTCTTTCTGTCTTTCTTGTCTTGCTCTGTCTTTCTTTTGTCGTTGCTGGGGTGGCTTTCGTTGCGTGCTTTCTTGCTTTCCTTCTGTCTTTCTGTCTTTCTTCTTTCTTCTTTATTTCTTTCTGTCTTCGTCGTTCTTTCTTTCTTCTTTCTTTCTTTCTTTCTTGTCGGTCGTTCTTTTGTGCGTGTCTTTCTTTCTTTCGTTCTTGTTCTTTCGTCTTTCGGCTTTGGTCTGGTGCTTTCAAGTGATAACAAAACCTTTTGATATTATCAATAATTTCAATGACTATTTCACTACTAAAGTGGTAAAACTCAGAAGTGAAATGACAACATTGAAGAGTGAACAATCATATTTTTGTGTAATCTAATAATGAAAGAGAAGGATTGCTGTTTTGAATTTGGTGAAGTTAGTGTGGGCGAGGTGGAAGAACTATTGTTATCAATAATGATGAGCCACCAGGTACAGACAACCTTGATGGGAAACTATTGAGAATGGTAGCAGACTGTATTGCCACCCATATTTGCTATATTTTTAACCAAAGCCTAAAGGAGTGTGTGTCTATTTTTCAGAGAATAAGTTAACTACTGACTTTCAGCATGCATAAAGACTGATGGTTGGTTGAAAGAAATTGAGAAGATGATAGGTGGAGCTGTATTCTTAGATTTCAGTGCATCCTTTGATGTTATTGATCATACATTGTTATTGAAGAAACTCACTTGCTATGGCTTTACATCACCTGCCATCCTTGGGTTTTATCCAATAGAACCCAGAGAGTCATGGTTGGAGAGTTATTTATCCAATAGAACCCAGAGAGTCACATGGTTGGAGAGTTATTTATCCAATAGAACCCAGAGAGTGTTCTTCAATGGAAGCGTCTCTAACATCAGATATGTACAGTGTGGTGTCCCTCAGGGCAGTTGCCTTGGCCCATTACTCTTCTCTATTTTTACAAATGATTTGCCACTTACTCAAAGCTAGAATGACTATGTACAGTTGAAGTCGGAACTTTACATACACCTTAGCCAAAAACATTTAAACTCAGTTTTTCACAATTCCTAACATTTAATCCTAGTAACAATTCCCTGTCTTAGGTCAGTTAGGATCACCACTTTATTTTAAGAATGTGAAATGTCAGAAAAATAGTAGAGAGAATTATTTATTTCAGCTTTTATTTCTTTCATCACATTCCCAGTGGGTCAGAAGTTTACATACACTCAGTTAGTATTTGGTAGCATTGCCTTTAAATAGTTTAACTTGGGTCAAACGTTTCGGGTAGCCTTCCACAAGCTTCCCACAATAAGTTGGGTGAATTTTGGCCCATTCCTCGTGACAGAGCTGGTGTAACTGAGTCAGGTTTGTAGGCTTCCTTGCTCACACACCCTTTATCAGTTCTGGCCCACACATTTTCTATAGGATTGAGGTCAAGGATTTGTGATGGCCACTCCAATACCTTGACTTTGTTGTCCTTAAGCCATTTTGCCACAAGTTTGGAAGTATGCTTGGGGTCATTGTCCATTTGGAAGACCCATTTGCGACCAAGCTTTAACTTCCTGACTGATGTCTTGAGATGTTGCTTCAATATATCCACATAATTTTCCTTCCTCATGATGCCATCTATTTTGTGAAGTGCACCAGTCCCTCCTGCATTCAAATCACCCCCACAGCATGATGCTGCCACCCCCGTGCTTCACAGTTGGGATGGTGTTCTTCGGCTTGCAAGCAACCCCCTTTTTCCTCCAAACATAACAATGGTCATTATGGCCAAACAGTTCTATTTTTGTTTCATCAGACCAGAGGACATTTCTCCAAAAAGTACGACCTTTGTCCCCATGTGCAGATACAAACCGTAGTCTGGCTTTTTTATAGCGGTTTTGGAGCAGTGGCTTCTTCCTTGCTGAGCGGCCTTTCAGGTTATGTCGCTATAGGACACATTTTAATGTGGATATAGATACCTTTGTACCTGTTTCCTCCAGCATCTTCACAAGGTCCTTTGCTGTTGTTCTGGGATTTATTTGCACTTTTCACACCAAAGTACGTTCATCTCTAGGAGACAGAACGCGTCTCCTTCCTGAGCGGTATGACGGCTGCGTGGTCCCATGGTGTTTATACTTGAGTACTATTGTTTGTACAGATGAACGTGGTACCTTCAGGCGTTTGGAAATTGCTCCCAAGGATGACCCATACTTGTGGAGGTCTACAATTTTTTTTCTGAGGTCTTGGCTGATTTCTTTTGATTTTCCCATGATGTCAAGCAAAGAGGCACTGAGTTTGAAGGTAGGCCTTGAAATACATCCTCAGGTACACCTACAATTGACTCATATGAAATCAATTAGCCTATCAGAAGCTTCTAAAGCCATGACATCATTTTCTGGAATTTTCCAAGCTGTTTAAAGGCACAGTCAATTTAGAATTGTGATACAGTGAATTATAAGTGAAATAATCTGTCTGTAAACAATTGTTGGAAAAATTACTTGTGTCATGCACAAAGTAGTCCTAACCGATTTGCCAAAACTATAGTTTGTTAACAAGAAATTTGTGGAGTGGTTGAAAAAACGAGTTTTAATGACTCCAACCTAAGTGTATGTAAACTTCCGACTTCAACTATATGTGGATGATTCCACACTCTACATGTCAGCACCCAAAGCCAGTGAGCTCACTGAAATTCTAAATAAGGAGTTCCAGTCAGTATCAGAATGGGGGATCAATAATAAACTGGTCTTAAATACATCTAAAACTAAAAGCATTTGGTTCAAAACATTCTCTAAGACCTAAACCTCAACTGGAGTTGTACATAAAAGGGTGTGACCATTGAGCAAGTTGAGGAAGCTTAACTCCTAGGTATAACATTGGATGGTCAATTATCTTGGGCAATTCATATTGACAAAGTTGTTGTGAATATATAAAAAAATAATTTTTTTAAATACTTTTTGACGCAAATCAACTGTACTAGTTGTTCAGGTTCTGGTCTTTTCCCATCATCCCAGTCTTTCCTGGTTGAGGGTTGAAGAGAGATTAATAATATGATTAACTGCTTGTGTTTAGTTAATATTACTGTGGTGAAAATTCCATAGCATAATCAGACCCCCCACCAGGGGTCTCTTCACAGTTGAGTTTATTAGGATCCCCATTAGCATCTAGTCTTCCTGGGGTCCACATAAAATGTACAAATACATGACAAAGTACAGAACCGTAATAGACAAGGACAGTCCCTAAGTCCAAAACAAATTCACGGCAACGCACAGTTTTATACAGAGCCATGCTCACATGGAACTCCCTTCCATCTCCATTTACTCAGCAAACAGCAAAATGAGCTTTAAAAAACAGCTAATGGAACGGCAGGGACTGTAAGGGAACACACATACACACATTAAGACACACACACTAAGACACACATTATTTGAGTTGTATTGTTTGTATATCGTTGTATTTTACATTTGTGTGACTGTCCCTTTTTCTATCAGTGTTTTGTTACTTGTCAGGTCTTGTGTTTTTTGAGGACTCCAGGAAGAGTAGCTGCGGCTTCTGCAAAAGCTAATGGGGATCTTAATAAACAAATGAACAAAATCTCCGCTCCTCTGTTGCCCCCCCCCCCTCCACCAGTTACCAGAGGTTACTCCAGACTGTAGGTGTGTTGGAGGCCCAGAGAACTCAGGGGATACTGGACTTGGAGCGTCTGGCCAGACAACAGAGAGAAGCTCTCCAAGACCCCGTCAGCTTTGTGGAGCAGCTGCAGAAACAGGTACTGTTCTGTATCATAGTAACGATTTATAACCTGTTATAACAGGTATATGTTGCATTATAACCCTAACCCTTACAGAGCCCATCAGCTTTGTAGAGCAGAAACCGGTTTGCTGCCTCTGTCTCTCCATCTCTTTCTCTCTCTCATCGCTATTCAAAACGACGCAAAAATCGCAAAAGTACCTAAATTCTCTACTCATGACGTCAAGATCGTAATACTCGATATCTCTCCACCCTCAGTCTCATCTCTACACAAATTCCTCATGTCTCTCCATCTACATATTCCAACTCATCGATCCTTCTTCTATATCTCCATCATATCTCTCGATTCTATATATAATTCTCATTCTCATCTCTCTTCCATCTATCTCTCCTATCTTCATCTCTCTATCTCTCTCTCTCATCTTCTCGCTATCTTCATCTCTCTCTCATCTCTCTCTCTCCATCTCATCTTCTCTCTTCTCTCTCTCTCATCTCTCGCTCTCTCATCTCTCTCTCTCTCTCCTCTCTCTCTCTCCATCTCTCGCTATCTCTCTCTGTCTCTTTCTCATTCTCTCCAAACGTCTCTCTCATCAATCTCGGCTCTTAACTGCTCATCTTCGCTCGCTACTCTCCATCTCTTTCTCCATTTATCCAAAACAAGATGTTGTGTCTCACAATATGGCAGATTGAAGCTGCTCATCTTGGCTGTAAGCCTTGACGTGATCTGACAAAGAGAAAGCAGGTAGCATAGTGGTTAAGAGCGTTGTGCCAGTAACCGAAAGGTCGCTGGTTCTAATCCCCGAGCCAACTAGGTGAAAAATCTGTCAGTGCCCTTGAGCAAGGCACTTACCCTAATTGCTCCTGTAAGTCGCTCTGGATAAGAGCGTCTGCTAAATGACTAAAATGTAAATGTAAAATGTAAACTTCAGGGCATATAATAGGCTCCTTTTGAGGAATTGGTTCAAATGTTTCCTGCATCTGTACTGGTGTAAGTTAATGTCTTGTTCTATGAGGTCTCTTTCTGCTAACCTCTGACCCCTTACCTCTGACCCCCAGGTGGAGCTGGGCATGCCGCGGCCCCAGAGAGTGGTTCAGCTGCCTGACCTCTGACCCCCAGGTGGAGTTGGACCTGCCGCGGCCCCAGAGAGTGGTTCAGCTGCCTGACCCCTTACCTCTGACCCCCAGGTGGAGCTGGGCATCCCATGGCCCCAGAGAGTGGTTCAGCTGCCTGACCCCTTACCTCTGACCCCCAGGTGGAGCTGGGCATCCCATGGCCCCAGAGAGTGGTTCAGCTGCCTGACCTCTGACCCCTTACCTCTGACCCCCAGGTGGAGTTGGGCATGCCGTGGCCCCAGAGAGTGGTTCAGCTGCCTGACCTCTGACCCCTTACCTTTGACCCCCAGGTGGAGTTGGACCTGCCGCGGCCCCAGAGAGTGGTTCAGCTGCCTGACCTCTGACCCCCAGGTGGAGCTGGGCATGCCGCGGCCCCAGAGAGTGGTTCAGCTGCCTGACCTCTGACCCCCAGGTGGAGCTGGGCATGCCGCGGCCCCAGAGAGTGGTTCAGCTGCCTGACCTCTGACCCCCAGGTGGAGCTGGGCATGCCGCGGCCCCAGAGAGTTGTTCAGCTGCCTGACCCCTGACCCCTTACCTTTGACCCCCAGGTGGAGTTGGACCTGCCGCGGCCCCAGAGAGTGGTTCAGCTGCCTGACCTCTGACCCCCAGGTGGAGCTGGGCATGCCGCGGCCCCAGAGAGTTGTTCAGCTGCCTGACCCCTGACCCCTTACCTTTGACCCCCAGGTGGAGTTGGACCTGCCGCGGCCCCAGAGAGTTGTTCAGCTGCCTGACCTCTGACCCCCAGGTGGAGCTGGGCATGCCGCGGCCCCAGAGAGTGGTTCAGCTGCCTGACCTCTGACCCCCAGGTGGAGCTAGGCATGCCGCGGCCCCAGAGAGTGGTTCAGCTGCCTGACCTCTGACCCCCAGGTGGAGCTAGGCATGCCGCGGCCCCAGAGAGTGGTTCAGCTGCCTGACCTCTGACCCCCAGGTGGAGCTAGGCATGCCGCGGCCCCAGAGAGTGGTTCAGCTGCCTGACCTCTGACCCCTTACCTCTGACCCCCAGGTGGAGCTGGGCATGCCGCGGCCCCAGAGAGTGGTTCAGCTGCCAGACATCTCATGGGACCAGTACACCTCGGGGCTGGGAGACTTCGAGAGGGAGTTCTGTGACAAGAAACGTAAAACCAGGAGGCTCAAACTCATATTCGATAAGGGTGCGTCGACCATTACTGACAAGGCATCGAATTAATTAAGTTGAATGATTGAATAATTGCTTATTTCATAAATGGAATTTGTCTTATCTTCCAATGTTTTGGAAATGCTTTGCAGCTCTGTTGTTTCAGTCTTCAATCAGTGTATTATTATAACTATTGTCCTATAGCCAGGATACCAGACCGACCAATCAGTGTATTATTATTACTATTGTCCTATAGCCAGGATACCAGACCGACCAATCAGTGTATTATTATAACTATTGTCCTATAGCCAGGATACCAGACCGACCAATCAGTGTATTATTATTACTATTGTCCTATAGCCAGGATACCAGACCGACCAAAAAGCCCTTTGGATCCCAAGGACAAGGAGGGTGAATCATCGACCCTGTACTCCGCTCTGCCCTCTAGTGATGCTCTGGAGAACAGCAGCAACTCACAGGTAAACACACTGCCAATGGTGACGGTTACGCTAGGAACCATTTGAAGGATGTCACCATGAGGCCAATGGTGACTTTAAAACAGTTAGAGAGTTTAATGGCTGTGATAGGAGAAAACTGAGGATGGATCAACAACACTGTAGTTACTCCACAATACTAACCTAAATGACAGAGTGAAAAGAAGGAAGCCTGTACAGAATAAAAAATATTCCAATGTAAATGTGATTTCTGTACTTCATTTTCAGTAAATTTGCTAAAGATTTCTAAAAACATGTTTTCACTTTGTCATTATGTGTGAGAAAAAAATCAATTCAATACATTTTGAATTCAGGCTGGAACACGACACGATGTGAACTAAGTCAAGGGGTCTGAATACTTTCTGAAGGCACTGTACACTGTCAATGGTTCAACCATAGTTACTATTCTCTGTTCTCAATGAATGTATTTGTTGCGGCAGTAGGTAATCTAGTGGTTAAGCACGTTGGGCCAGTAACCGAAAGGTTGCTGGTTTGAATCCCCGAGCCGACTACAGTTGAAGTCGGAAGTTTACATACACCTTAGCCAAATACATTTAAACTCAGTTTTTCACAATTCCTGACATTTAATCCTAGTAATAATTCCCTGTCTTAGGTCAGTTAGGATCAACACTTTATTTTAAGAATGTGAAATGTCAGAATAATAGTAGAGAGAATGATTTATTTCAGCTTTTATTTCTTTCATCACATTCCCAGTGGGTCAGAAGTTTACATACACTCAATTAGTATTTGGTAGCATTGCCTTTAAATTGTTTAACTTGGGTCAAACGTTTCGGGTAGCCTTCCACAAGCTTCCCACAATAAGTTGGGTGAATTTTGGCCCATTCCTCGTGACAGAGCTGGTTGTAACTGAGTCAGGTTTGTAGGCTTCCTTGCTCGCACACGCTTTTTCAGTTCTGCCCACACATTTCTATAGGATTGAGGTCAGGGCTTTGTGATGGCCACTCCAATACCTTGACTTTGTTGTCCTTAAGCCATTTTGCCACAACTTTGGAAGTATGCTTGGGGTCATTGTCCATTTGGAAGACCCATTTGCGACCAAGCTTTAACTTCCTGACTGATGTCTTGAGACTTTGCTTCAATATATCCACATAATTTTCCTTCCTCATGATGCCATCTATTTTGTGAAGTGCACCAGTCCCTCCTGCAGCAAAGCACCCCCACAGCATGATGCTGCCACCCCCGTGCTTCACGGTTGGGATGGTGTTCGTCGGCTTGCAAGCACCCCCTTTTTCCTCCAAACATAACGATGGTCATTATGGCCAAACAGTTCTATTTTTGTTTCATCAGACCAGAGGACATTTCTCCAAAAAGTACGACCTTTGTCCCCATGTGCAGTTGCAAACCGTAGTCTGGCTTTTTTATGGCGGTTTTGGAGCAGTGGCTTCTTCCTTGCTGAGCGGCCTTTCAGGTTATGTTGGTATAGGACTTGTTTTACTGTGGATATAGATACTTTTGTACCTGTTTCTTCCAGCATCTTCACAAGGTCCTTTGCTGTTGTTCTGGGATTGATTTGCACTTTTCGCACCAAAGTACGTTCATCTCTAGGAGACAGAACGCGTCTCCTTCCTGAGCGGTATGCCGGCTGCGTGGTCCCATGGTGTTTATACTTGCGTACTATTGTTTGTACAGATGAATGTGGTACCTTCAGGCATTTGGAAATTGCTCCCAAGGATGAACCAGACTTGTGGAGGTCTACAATATTTTTTTCTGAGGTCTTGGCTGATTTCTTTTGATTTTCCCATGATGTCAAGGAAAGAGGCACTGAGTTTGAAGGTATGCCTTGAAGTACATCCACAGGTACACCTCCAATTGACTCAAATGATGTCAGTTTGCCTATCAGAAGCTTCTAAAGCATGACATCATTTTCTGGAATTTTCCAAGCTGTTTAAAGGCACAGTCAACTTAGTGTATGTAAACTTCTGACCCACTGGAATTGTGATACAGTGAATTATAAGTGAAATAATCTGTCTGTAAACAATTGTTGGAAAAATTACTTGTGTCATGGACAAAGTAGATGTCCTAACCGACTTGCCAAATTATAGTTTGTTAACAATAAATTTGTGGAGTGGTTAAAAAACAAGTTTTAATGACTTAAATTTAACTGTATGTAAACTTCCGACTTCAACAGTAGGTGAATAATCTGTCGCTTTGGATAAGAGCTTCTGCTAAATGACTAAAATGTCAACAGCATCACTAGATAGATACTGATAGACCAACGTCAACAGCATCACTAGATAGATACTGATAGACCAACGTCAACAGCATCACTAGATAGATAGATAGATACTGATGGAAGCATTTATTCAAAGTGCACTTAACATGCTTTGTCTTATTAAAACATGGTATTTATTTTACTTGACGTGTTCAATGCACCAGTCAGTCAGAGAAAGCACTGCATGGATACTTGGTCAAATTTGGTTGGAGGGTTTCTGAGAGTCTATTAGGGTCTATTAGTCATTAAAAAAAACAAGGAAAAACCAAGGCACTCTTCAAATCCAAGTTTTAGTCATATGCACAGGTGTGACGAGTACCGAGTATACGAAGAGGCAGGACGCAGACGCAGGAATGAACAAGGTCAAGGTTTACCTAAACAAAGACAAAGAGAGAGTAAACGTGGTGATGAGATGATGAGGTGCAGGTGCGTTGGAGGTGATTAGGCTGCGTTGGGTTTCCATTCCGGTGTTGCCGAGGTGGTGCGCTCAGACCGGTGGCTCAGTTGACCGGCGAATCAGAGCGCCGGAGGGGAGCAACGGGAGGAGACATGACAACAGGATAAAGCAAAGTGTACACAGTACAATGAAATGCTAACTTGCAATCTCTCTTCATTACATTTTCCAATAAAAGTATTCAGTAAAAAATATATATTCGAAGTATATAAATAAGTGTTGAACTCGTGCACCATATTGGGTATCCTGCCACAGTCTTAAACATGACATGTCTCTCTCTCTGTCTCCAGATGATCCGAGGGCGTCTGCATGCCTGTCTGTCTGTCTACCCGTCTGTCTCTGTCTCCAGATGATCCGAGGGCGTCTGCATGCCTGTCTGTCTGTCTGTCTACCCGTCTGTCTCTAACCTGTATCTCTCTCCAGATGATCCGAGGGAGGCTGTGTCACCAGAGTAAACCTGTCTGTCTGTCTACCCGTCTGTCTCTAACCTGTCTCTCTCTCTCCAGATGATCCGAGGGAGGCTGTGTCACCAGAGTAAACCTGTCTGTCTGTCTACCCGTCTGTCTCTAACCTGTCTCTCTCTCTCCAGATGATCCGAGGGAGGCTATGTCACCAGAGTAAACCTGTCTGTCTGTCTACCCGTCTGTCTCTAACCTGTCTCTCTCTCTCCAGATGATCCGAGGGAGGCTGTGTCACCAGAGTAAACCTGACACCTTTAACCAGCTGTGGACCGTGGAAGAACAGGTACTGACGAGGATGTGTGTGTGTGTGCCTGCGTGTGTGCATGCATGTGCTAAATGCTTTATACTGAGAGTACAGTCAGTCGCGTACAGTCAGTCATTTAATGCTACTGAGATTTTTATCACTTAAATCTTTCCAAAGTTTTGTTATTCTTTTTTTTTACCGGAGATCAAATCAAATCAAATTTGTATTAGTTAGAATCAGTGTGTGGTCTTTACTGATAATGTGTTAAAGATAATGTGTCTTTACTGATAATGTGTTAAAGATAATGTGTCTTTACTGATAATGTGTCTTTACTGATAATGAGTTAAAGATAATGTGTCTTTACTGATAATGTGTTAAAGATAATGTGTTAAAGATGATGTGTCTTTACTGATAATGTGTTAAAGATAATATGTCTTTGCTGATAATGTGTTAAAGATAATGTGTCTTTACTGATAATGTGTTAAAGATAATGTGTCTTTACTGATAATGTGTCTTTACTGATAATGTGTTAAAGATAATGTGTCTTTACTGATAATGTGTTAAAGATAATGTGTCTTTACTGATAATGTGTTAAAGATAATATGTCTTTACCGATAATGTGTTAAAGATAATGTGTCTTTACTGATAATGTGTCTTTACTGATAATGTGTTAAAGATAATGTGTCTTTACTGATAATGTGTTAAAGATAATGTGTCTTTACTGATAATGTGTTAAAGATAATGTGTCTTTACTGATAATGTGTTAAAGACAATGTGTCTTTACTGATAATGTGTTAAAGATAATGTGTCTTTACTGATAATGTGTCTTTACTGATAATGTGTTAAAGATAATGTGTCTTTACTGATAATGTGTTAAAGATAATGTGTCTTTACTGATAATGTGTTAAAGATAATATGTCTTTACTGATAATGTGTCTTTACTGATAATGTGTCTTTACTGATAATGTGTTAAAGATAATGTGTCTTTACTGATAATGTGTTTCTGTGTAGAAAACGTTGGAGCAGCTCCTGCTGAAGTTTCCTCCTGAGGAGGTGGAGTCTAAGCGCTGGCAGAAGATAGCTGACGCCCTGGGAAACAGGACAGCTAAACAGGTGACACACACACCGAGACACACACTTACCAAAAAAGTCCTCACTTCAAAGGTACAGTTGAAGTCGGAAGTTTACATACGGTGAGGGGGAAAAAAGTATTTGATCCCCTGCTGATTTTGTATGTTTGCCCACTGACAAAGACATGATCAGTCTATCATTTTAATGGTAGGTTTATTTGAACAGTGAGAGACAGAATAACAACAAAAAAATCCTGAAAAACGCATGTCAAAAATGTTATGAATTGATTTGTATTTTAATGAGGGAAATATTTGACCCCCTCTCAATCAGAAAGATTTCTGGCTCCCAGGTGTCTTTTATACAGGTAACGAGCTGAGATTAGGAGCACACTCTTAAAGGGAGTGCTCCTAATCTCAGCTTCTTACCTGTATAAAAGACACCTGTCCACAGAAGCAATCAATCAATCAGATTCCAAACTCTCCACCATGGCCAAGAGCAAAGAGCTCTCCAAGGATGTCAGGGACAAGATTGTAGACCTACACAAGGCAGGAATGGGCTACAAGACCATCGCCAAGCAGCTTGGTGAGAAGGTGACAACAGTTGGTGCGATTATTCGCAAATGGAAGAAACACAAAAGAACTGTCAATCTCCCTCGGCCTGGGGCTCCATGCAAGATCTCACCTCGTGGAGTTGCAATGATCATGAGAACGGTGAGGAATCAGCCCAGAATTACACGGGAGGATCTTGTCAATGATCTCAAGGCAGCTGGGACCATAGTCACCAAGAAAACAATTGGTAACACACTACGCCGTGAAGGACTGAAATCCTGCAGCGCCCGCAAGGTCCCCCTGCTCAAGAAAGCACATATACATGCCCGTCTGAAGTTTGCCAATGAACATCTTGAATGATTCAGAGGAGAACTGGGTGAAAGTGTTGTGGTCAGATGAGACCAAAATGGAGCTCTTTGGCATCAACTCAACTCGCTGTGTTTGGAGGAGGAGGAATGCTGCCTATGACCCCAAGAACACCATCCCCACCGTCAAACATGGAGGTGGAAACATTATGCTTTGGGGGTGTTTTTCTGCTAAGGGGACAGGACAACTTCACCGCATCAAAGGGATGATGGACAGGGCCATGTACCGTCAAATCTTGGGTGAGAACCTCCTTCCCTCAGCCAGGGCATTGAAAATGGGTTGTGGATGGGTATTCCAGCATGACAATGACCCAAAACACACGGCCAAGGCAACAAAGGAGTGGCTTAAGAAGAAGCACATTAAGGTCCTGGAGTGGCCTAGCCAGTCTCCAGACCTTAATCCCATAGAAAATCTGTGGAGGGAGCTGAAGGTTCGAGTTGCCAAACGTCAGCCTCGAAACCTTAATGACTTGGAGAAGATCTGCAAAGAGGAGAGGGACAAAATCCCTCCTGAGATGTGTGCAAACCTGGTGGCCAACTACAAGAAACGTCTGACCTCTGTGATTGCCAACAAGGGTTTTGCCACCAAGTACTAAGTCATGTTTTGCAGAGGGGTCAAATACTTATTTCCCTCATTAAAATTCAAATCCATTTATAAAAAAATTTACATGCGTTTTTCTGGATTTTTTTGTTGTTATTCTGTCTCTCACTGTTCAAATAAACCTACCATTAAAATTATAGACTGATCATGTCTTTGTCAGTGGGCAAACGTACAAAATCAGCAGGGGATCAAATACTCTTTTCCCTCACTGTACACCTTAGCCAAATACATTTAAACTCAGTTTTTCACAATTCCTGACATTTAATCCTAGTAACAATTCCCTGTTTTAGGTCAGTTAGGATCACCATTTTATTTTAAGAATGTGAAATGTCAGAATAATAGTAGAGAGAATGATTTATTTCAGCTTTTATTTCTTTCATCACATTCCCAGTGGGTCAGAAGTTTACATACACTCAATTAGTATTTGGTAGCATTGCCTTTAAATTGTTTAACTTGGGTCAAACGTTTCGGGTAGCCTTCCACAAGCTTCCCACAATAAGTTGGGTGAATTTTGGCCCATTCCTCCTGACAGAGCCGGTGTAACTGAGTCAGGTTTGTAGGCCTCCTTGCTCACACACGCTTTTTCAGTTCTGGCCACAAATGTTCTATAGGATTGAGGTCAGGGCTTTGTGATGGCCACTCCAATACCTTGACTTTGTTGTCCTTAAGCCATTTTGCCACAAGTTTGGAAGTATGCTTAGGGTCATTGTCCATTTGGAAGACCCATTTGCGACCAAGCTTTAACTTCCTGACTGATGTCTTGAGATGTTGCTTCAATATATCCACATAATTTTCCATCCTCATGATGCCATCTATTTTGTGAAGTGCACCAGTCCCTCCTGCAGCAAATCACCCCCACAGCATGATGCTGCCACCCCCGTGCTTCATGGTTGGGATGGTGTTCTTCGGCTTGCAAACCTTCCCCTTTTTCCTCCAAACATAACAATGGTCATTATGGCCAAACAGTTCTATTTTTGTTTCATCAGACCAGAGGACATTTCTCCAAAAAGTACGATCTTTGTCCCCATGTGCAGTTGCAAACCGTAGTCTGGCTTTTCTATGGAGGATTTGGAGCAGTGGCTTCTTCCTTGCTGAGCGGCCTTTCAGGTTGTGTCGATATAGGACTCGTTTTACTGTGGATATAGATACTTTTGTACCTGTTTCCTCCAGCATCTTCACAAGGTCCTTTGCTGTTGTTCTGGGATTGATTTGCACTTTTCGCACCAAAGTACGTTAATCTCTAGGAGACAGAACGCGTCTCCTTCCTGAGCGGTATGACGGCTGCGTGGTCCCATGGTGTTTATACTTGCGTACTATTGTTTGTACAGATGAACGTGGTACCTTCAGACGTTTGGAAATTGCTCCCAAGGATGAACCAGACTTGTGGCGGTCTACAATTTTTTTTCTGAGGTCTTGGCTGATTTCTTTTGATTTTCCCATGATGCCAAGCAAAGAGGCACTGAGTTTGAAGGTAGGCCTTGAAGTACATCCACAGCTACACCTCCAATTGACTCAAATGATGACAGTTAGCCTATCAGAAGCTTCTAAAGCCATGACATCATTTTCTGGAATTTTCCAAGCTGTTTAAAGGCGCAGTCAACTTAGTGTATGTACACTTCTGACCCACTGGAATTGTGATACAGTGAATTATAAGTGAAATAATCTGTAAACAATTGTTGGAAAAATTACTTGTGTCATGCACAAAGTAGATGTCCTAACCGACTTACCAAAACTATAGTTTGTTAACAAGACATTTGTGGAGTGGTTGAAAAATGAGTTTTAATGACTCCAACCTAAGTGTATGTAAACTTCCGACTTCAACTATATGTGATGTAGGCGCAGGTCCTCAGACGTATAGTCATATAACAAGCTGATCTGGGTACAGGTCAGAGAAACAGGTCATATAACAAGCTGATCTGGGTACAGGTCAGAGAAACAGGTCATATAACATGCTGATCTGGGTACAGTTCAGAGAAACAGGTCATATAACAAGCTGATCTGGGTACAGGTCAGAGAATCAGGTCATATAACAAGCTGATCTGGGTACAGGTCAGAGAATCAGGTGACTGATGAAGGTGTTTGTCACAGTAATAATGTATCTTTGAGCTGGAATCCTGTTCTCCATGTGTGTGCAGGTGGCCAGCCGCGTTCAGAAGTACTTCATCAAACTGACTAAAGCAGGAATCCCTGTTCCTGGGAGGACCCCTAACATGTGCATGTACAGCAAGAAGGTACCTGGATATTCCTTTACTTAGTGGAGCTCGAACCTTTCCTCTCCCCAGACATTTCAGCATTTTGTTGTAGCTCTGAGCTGGTTCACCTCTGGATGAGTGTGTTTAGTTAAATACCACGGGGTCCGTTGAGGGGTAACCAGCGTGGGTCGTAGAGTAGGATGGTTTAGTTAAT
>LR778273.1:49556444-49643992 GCA_902810595.1 Coregonus sp. 'balchen' | reverse complement strand
AGTGCCATGTGATCTAACCAGGACACCCACCGTCCCTAGGGCCATGTGATCTAACCAGGACACCCACCGTCCCTAGGGGTCCTTGTGTTCTAAACCGGACAACCCCACCGTCCCTAGGGCCTTGTGAATCTAACCACGCCCACCGTTCCCTAGGGTCATGTGATCTAACCAGGACACCCACCGTCCCTAGGGCCATGTGATCTAACCAGGACACTGTCCCTAGGGTCATGTGATCTAACCAGGACACCCACCGTCCCTAGGGCCATGTGATCTAACCAGGACACCCACCGTCCTTAGGGTCATGTGATCTAACCAGGACACTCACCGTCCCTAGGGCCATGTGATCTAACCAGGCCACCGTCCCTAGGGCCATGTGATCTAACCAGGACACCCACCATCCCTAGGGCCTTGTGATCTAACCAGGACACTGTCCCTAGGGCCATGTGATCTAACCAGCCCACTGTCCCTAGGGTCATGTGATCTAACCAGCCCACTGTCCCTAGGGCATGTGATCTAACCAGGACACCACCGTCCCTAGGGCCATGTGATCTAACCAGCCCACGTCCCTAGGGCATGTGATCTAACCAGGACCCACGTCCCTAGGGCCATGTGATCTAACCAGCCCACGTCCCTAGGGCCATGTGATCTAACCAGGCCACCACATCCCTAGGGCCTGTGATCTAACCAGCCACCGTCCCTAGGGCCATGTGATCTAACCAGCCCACTGTCCCTAGGGCCATGTGATCTAACCAGCCCACTGTCCCTAGGGCCATGTGATCTAACCAGCCCACTGTCCCTAGGGCCATGTGATCTAACCAGCCCACTGTCCCTAGGGCCATGTGATCTAACCAGCCCACCGTCCCTAGGGCCATGTGATCTAACCAGCCCACTGTCCCTAGGGCCATGTGATCTAACCAGCCCACCGTCCCTAGGGTCATGTGATCTAACCAGGACACTGTCCCTAGGGCCATGTGATCTAACCAGCCCACTGTCCCTAGGGCCATGTGATCTAACCAGCCCACCGTCCCTAGGACCATGTGATCTAACCAGTCCACCGTCCCTAGGGCCATGTGATCTAACCAGCCCACTGTCCCTAGGGCCATGTGATCTAACCAGCCCACTGTCCCTAGGGCCATGTGATCTAACCAGCCCACTGTCCCTAGGGCCATGTGATCTAACCAGCCCACCGTCCCTAGGGTCATGTGATCTAACCAGCCCACCGTCCCTAGGACCAGAAGTTTGTCCTAGTCAGTTTATATGATCACGATATACTCCTCCTGTCCCTGATTAGAATTATGTCACTGTAGTCTATGAGGTACAGTGTACCATACTGTACATTCCTTACTGTATATGATGTGTCCATAATAGGATAGTCTTACTTTCTTGTCTTACAGCTTTCAGTTCAACTTCACCCACAACTGTTCTTCAGGGGTTCACAGGCATCTATGAGAGACATGGAATACGAGGATACTACAATGGGATGGGGGCCAGTTTCGTCCGGGCGATTCCATGTGCTCTGTTAAACTACACCTTGATGAAGAAACTCGACACAATGCTTTCCTGATTCAGAGTGATAGTCAATTATCATTTAAAAAAAAATGTTTTTGTGAATGATTTGATGTAATACTCTGTACACAACAACAACCTTAAAACTTGCTGCCTTTGTCAATAAACTGTCCCAAAATACTTCAAATCGCAATGAACTACCAAATAGTTCTGTGCAAGGACATTGCACAGATCATACATAAACATACTAACAAAGGCTTGTTGTTGGAGGACTGATTGGGGACCAATCTCCAGCCTGACCAAACCTTTGTTGACCCCTATAGTCATTAAATCAGTGTGAAGTATCTATGGCCTCCTCCCTTGTCTTTCTTTCACACCTTTGTGTGCAAAAACAAAAGTTTTGGACTCTAAATTACAGTGCAGTGTGTGCCCACAAAGAAGGTGTCTTCTGTGCATATTATAATGTATATCACAAAAATACAGCACTTCCTACAGTAACCTCCAAACGAGCTTCAATGCCATACAACACTCCTTCCATGGCCTCCAACTGCTCTTAAACACTAGTAAAACTAAATGCATGCTCTTCAACCGAACGCTGCTGGCACCCGCCCACCCGACTAGAATCACTACTCTCAACGGGTCTGACCTAGAGTATGTGGACAACTACAAATACCTAGGTGTCTGGTTAGACTGTAAACTCTCCTTCCAGACTCACATTAAGCATCTCCAATCCAAAGTTAAATCTAGAATCGGCTTCCTATTTCGCAACAAAGCCTCCTTCACTCATGCTGCCAAACATGCCCTCGTAAAACTGACTATCCTACCGATCCTTGACTTCGGCGATATCATTTACAAAATAGCTTCCAACACTCTACTCAGCAAATTGGATGTAGTCTATCACAGTGCCATCTGTTTTGTCACCAAAGCCCCATACACTACCCACCACTGTGACCTGTACGTTCTTGTTGGCTGGTCCTCACTACATATTCGTCACCAAACCCACTGGCTCCAGGTCATCTATAAATCACTGCTAGGCAAATCCCTGCCTTATCTTAGCTCATTGGTCACCATAGCAACACCCACCCGTAGTATGCGCTCCAGCAGGTATATCTCACTGGTCATCCCCAAAGTCAACACCTCCTTTGACCACCATTCCTTCCAGTTCTCTGCTGCCAATGACTGGAACGAACTGCAAAAATCTCTGAAGCTGGAGACACTTATCTCCCTCACTAACTTTAAGCATCAGTTGTCAGAGCAGCTTACCGATCACTGCACCTGTACACAGCCCATCTGTAATTAGCCCACCCAACCATCTCATCCCCATTTTGTTATTTACATTGTTATTTATTTTGCTCATTTGCACCCCATCATCTTCCGCACATCTATCACTCCAGTGTTAATACTAAATTATAATTGTAATTATTTGCACTATGGCCTATTTATTGCCTTACCACCATAACTTACTACATTTGCACACACTGTATATAGATGATTTTCTATTGTGTTATTGACTGTACCGTTTTGTTTACCCCATATGTGTTGTTGTTGTTTTTACCGCACTGCTTTGCTTTATCTTGGCCAGGTCGCAGTTGTAAATGAGAACTTGTTCTCAACTGGCTTACCTGGTTAAATAAAGGTGAAATAAAAAATAAATAAATGTAAATTTGGCAAATATACTTCTTTGGTTGTCATACTAAATATGGACGCTACTAAAACATGTATACATTGTAACCAGATTTGTAACCTTACGTTGCAGGCGTAAAACAACGATTTTAAAGGCTTGCGAGCATTGTGACGGTAGTAAAAGAGGAACCATTGGATGGGACAACCCAAACCCCGCCTTTGTCCTTGATCGACGTATCACACAGCCAGTTGCCTGTATCTACTTGGACTCGCGAGATTTGTGTGGCCTTTTCTGCTGCGTCACAGCGCCATAACGTTTTTTCATTGAGAGCGGCCATCTTCTCTCTCCAAGTTTGAGAAGAGAAGTGTTGCAAAAGATATGGCTGACTACTCGAACGTGGCTCCGCCGTCGGGAAATGGCGCCGGAATGAACGACGCGTTTAAAGACGCACTTCAGCGAGCTAGACAGGTAAGACAAATAATATAACGTAGCTAAAGGCGTCGAAATTGATAGTCGACAAGGAACTAAATCTAGCCCAAACCTCCCAGCTCGCAAAGTTGTCAATTTGCGGCCTTCGAGTTGGCTGTCCAACAAAGGAATGTAGCTAGCTAGTCAGCTAATTAGCCAGGTATTGCTAGCTATTTTAGTTATCTGGTTCAACGTGTTTCGGTCGACGGTGAATTGATAAAGTACAGTTTGATTAAGTTAATTGTGGTTTCAGTAAGTAGCTAATAAAACGATAATCAAGGTAGCGTAACGTTAGCTACGTTAACCATATGAGGCCTTTTCGAAGTACCTACTGTTGCATTGATTCTGTGGAGTTAGGTAATGCCATGATACAATGGCAGTTTAAGGCAAGATTGCCGAACGATGGTTGTTGCAACTATTTTACATTTCAATTATCAACTTTATCTGGGGAATCTTGATCGGCAGTGCCACCTAGTAGGCAATTTCTAGGAATCTTAATCAGAGCGCAGATATTGGTCATGTGATTAGTTTACTCATCCAATTTTTGGGGGGAAATCACCTCCAATGTCGGCCATTCACGTCTCATGTTGCTTCACTACAATATTTTATCATGATACCTTTAATACGTACTGTGTTCAATTTGTCCTGCTTAATTGACGAATATCCACTCTGGTACGCATGCTAATCGAAAGCCATGTTAAGTCAATGGGACACAGTCTAATTCGCTAGCTATGTAGATTTTACATTTCGTTTTTTGTATGCCTAACTGGATGAATACCATTTACGCTGCCTATCTTAGACTTGTGAAGTACAAAGTTAGCTAAATCTAGTTATGCTTATGTCTTCATTGACTTGACTGGCAGGAGGTTGAGTGGACGCCCAGGGCAGGGGCAACACCTCTGTTGGTTGTTTGTTAACTGATAAATTCCAGTAGCCTACAACCGGCTCTGTTCAGTCTTATGTAGCAACATTTGATTTTTTAAAATTAGATTGGATAAAAGTAGAAACTCAGAACTAGAAATGGCCTGTGAATGTTTTGGTACACCTGATGGAGAGCTCTTTTTCTACACTCATTCAGCATGTTCAAGCCCTCTTACGCTTTAGCCCCACCCAGCTCTTTAAGGAGTCACATGTG
The DNA here is from genome assembly GCA_902810595.1 of Coregonus sp. 'balchen'. Classification (NCBI taxonomy): domain Eukaryota; kingdom Metazoa; phylum Chordata; class Actinopteri; order Salmoniformes; family Salmonidae; genus Coregonus; species Coregonus sp. 'balchen'. Next base: position 49,639,259 of record LR778273.1, on the reverse strand, counting down.
AGGCCATGTACTAAACGACCAAAGATTTCAAGACTAATGGCTGGTTTATACTACGGGTGTGATCATGAATTCAATCTGGAATGCAAGTGTGTGCTCAGAGTGCGCTCTGGGCGTTCGTAAACTCAGCGTTGTCTGATTGCCAGTTTCTTAAATTCAGAGCGTTTCGCTCTTGCAGTGTTCACTGCACACTCTGGCCAGGGAGTAGGGTTGATCCAAGCGTTCTGACCTAACAGCAGTCAAGTACCCAAGCTAAAGCTAACGGGCGTTGAGCTTTCGTAAATTCGTCAGTTATTCTGCGCTCTGAAATCAGAGTAGATAGCCAAAGCGAATTTACCAGCTACGTCTATCGACGGTGTCGCAGTGACATCATGAACATTCTATTGAAATGGTTAACGTTACTTGCATAGTGGAGTCTTTTTGTTTAGACGTGTAGCTAGCTAGCTAAACAATGAAACGTAATCCCAACTCATAATGTTACTACCCTGCATGAAACTGCAGGTAGCTAACCAACCAGGTTCGATGTTAGCTGGCTAGCTAACATTAGGCGGTAACTAGCAATGCAAATGGCTCAGGGATACAAATTATATTACTACACAGATCATACACGTAATGTGAGCGAGCCAGCTGACGTTAGCTAGCTAACAGTACGCTTTCACTTGAAATGAAAACGACTTTCTGACAAAATTAGAAACGTGTAATATCAAATGTAGCTAGCTAGACTATCTTACCCATGGGCTCCCGAGTGGCGCAGCGGTCTAAGGCACTGCATCTCAGTGCTTGAGGCGTCACTACAGACCCCCTGGTTCAATGCCAGGCTGTATCGCAACCGGCCGTGATTGGGAGTCCCATAATGCGGCGCACAATTGGCATAGCGTCGTCCGGGTTTGGCCGGTGTAGGCCGTCATTGTAAATAATAATTTGTTCTTAACTGACTTGCCTAGTTAAATAAAGGTAAAATAAAAAATACATGGATGGACGCTTCTCCCTCTTTGTTCAGTCATTTTATTGGCTAGCTAGCTAAAAACTTTACCAGTATTGTGCAAACATTTAGGGGCACAGGAAGAAAGTAAATAGTATGGCGTCTTCAGGAGAGCTATGAATGAGTGACCGATCTCTTGAATGTTGTCATCACAAACCTGACAGTGTACAATCTCAAAAGGAAACCAGTGCTTTTACAACGTAGAAACCTCATAATAATAATAAAAAATAAAAAATTCGAAGACAGGTATTCGTATCAACATTTAGCTTTTATGATGAAGTAATTGATTGATTAATTTTTTATTTAGAAAATAATGACTAAAGGATTTCACCCCAAATACGGTATAAATGTGTGAACTGTGTTAGTTATAATGTAGTGTAAATCCACTAACAGAGGGGGGGGGGGGGGTTAGAAACTGCTGAGACAAACATTCCAGGAGGAAGGAGACTTAGAAACTATTTCAACATTCTATACTGTGGAAATGTACAGACCCCCTGAAGATGGGTGGAGCAAAGTTCCTTTGTGTGACGTCATATATAAAAGCTGTATATGTGTTTTGGGGGCAGAGCTCTCCGTTATTAAACAATACAGATAATTCTTGCTGGTTGTGGACCTTTTGTTTAATTCATGATTTAAAACCAGAACCGTACAACCTCTGGGAATTATTCAAAGCATTAAGTTTAATTAGAGAGAGAATTCCGGTGACAGTAATGTATTTACAGTGTTACATATTAGTTTCTCGGGCACCTGCTTCACAAGTAGCTAGAATTCAGATGGGCCCAAATACAGGCCTAAATCTCAATCAATTAAAATTCGTATTTTCTGGTGCTCTTAAATTTCATGTCGCGTCTAAGTTTTTGGGACCACCAGCACTACCAATGAAACATGTTACATTACAGCCCTGGACAGGGGGATATATTCACACCAATGGATGGGTAGACTTCAGCTTTCTTCTCATGTGTATCATTCCTGTAAATCACGTTGCACAAGGCGTGCACTTTTAATGGCTGTGTTCCTATGGGAATTTGCACATGTTTAGATCGACACCATTGGGTAAAAGATCTGAGTACCCCCCCCATGAAAATAATTTTGGAACAGTAATTGGTGACATTTTATATCAAACCTAGACATTCAAATATCCCCCCCCCCAAACATTTTACATTAGTTTTTTGGGGGGCCTGCTGAATGTCGGGCATTAAGAGTGACATGGATTCGGACACCTTCTATCAGAATCCTGTAGTTCTAACGGTACTAAGCATGTTTGTAGGATATCGTTTTGAAACCGAAAAGTTTATTTGTCACGTCCTCCGCATCCGTTTTGCTGTCGCATGTGTTACGGTGTTCAGAGTTCGTTAGAAATGACGTAAATGTTATAACCAACTTATTGATGTGATTCTGATATAGGTCAGGCCCTACTGGTCGCGTGCATTTGACGCATACATGTGTCGAGCGGGAGGGTTGAGGGAATAGGGAATGTTTTTTTTTTCTAAACAAATGAAGGATTTCTGTAACAACTTTTCAGTCAGAAATGGCTGTAATTACGTTGCAGCTTCAGCAACATGGACAGCGCAGTACCCACTGTTGGATGTTCTGTGGTGGTCGGACAGCGCAGTACCCACTGTTGGATGTTCTGTGGTGGTCGGACAGCGCAGTACCCACTGTTGGATGTTCTGTGGTGGTCGGACAGCGCAGTACCCACTGTTGGATGTTCTGTGGTGGTCGGACAGCGCAGTACCCACTGTTGGATGTTCTGTGGTGGTCGGACAGCGCAGTACCCACTGTTGGATGTTCTGTGGTGGTCGGACAGCGCAGTACCCACTGTTGGATGTTCTGTGGTGGTCGGACAGCGCAGGAACCACTGTTGGATGTTCTGTGGTGGTCGGACAGCGCAGGAACCACTGTTGGATGTTCTGTGGTGGTCGGACAGCGCAGTACCCACTGTTGGATGTTCTGTGGTGGTCGTTGCCGTAGGGAGGAGAGCGGGACAACTAGTGCTAGTCAGTCAGTCACTGGTTTTTAAAAAGTCCAAGCCAGGCCCAGCACAATCAAATCAATTGCGGTCGGACTCCCTCTAGTAATTTGTGTCTTAATTATTTCATCAAACAGTGCGCTTAAAGCATCAGGCAAGATCAGTGAATGTAGTTGATTTGATTTAAAACACATAGGATGTCTATATATGGAGAAAAAAAATATGGTCGACATTCTAAATCAGTCTATTTTTTTAGTCGGACAGGCCTAGTCGGTACACAGCAGGGACATCTTTTGTTCTAGCAAGTGAAGAAATGGCCTCCTCTGTAGGTCCTGTGTGGCTCAGTTGGTAGCGCCTGCAACGCCAGGGTTGTGGGTTCGATTCCCACGGTAAAATGACTATGTAAATAAGTACCTATCGGCACTGAGATAGTCGTGTGTCTGTACCGTTAACCTAGCTACACGCTAGCTAACATTACGCCATTGAAAATAGCTAGCTCGCTACGGAAGCTGTGGTGTTGTCGAGGAGCCTAGCTCAAAGCTTAGATTGAGTGGGAACTGAGTGTTTTTGTATTTCAGATCGCCGCCAAGATTGGGGGTGACGGTGTACCCTCGGCGCCCTCAGGTAATGAGTTTGGCTATGGAGGCCAGAAGCGGCCCCTAGAAGATGCCGGTGAGTACTGTAGACCCATTTCATACCTCCGTATCTTCAGTGCGCCATTGTTTGCCTGTACGGTTATAGATTGGACTTGCCTTTCTTATCCCCAAGCCTGGTCTCAGATCTATTTGTGCTTTTGCCTACTTCATTGTCCAGATAAGTTAACAAACAGATCACCCACCATTTCGAATCACACCGTACCTTCTCCGCTATGCAATCCGGTTTCCGAGCTGGTCATGGGTGCACCTCAGCCACGCTTAAGGTCCTAAACGATATTATAACCGCGATCGATAATAGACAGTACTGTGCAGCCGTCTTCATCGACCTGGCCAAGGCTTTCGACTCTGTCAACCACCGCATTCTTATTGGCGGACTAAATAGCCTTGGTTTCTCAAATGACTGCCTCGCCTGGTTCACCAACTACTTCTCAGATAGAGTTCAATGTGTCAAATCGGAGGGCCTGTTGTCTGGACCTATGGCAGTCTCTATGGGGGTGCCACAGGGTTCAATTCTTGGGCCGACTCTTTTCTCCGTGTATATCAATGATGTCGCTCTTGCTGCTGGTGACTCTCAGATCCACCTCTACGCAGACGACACCATTTTGTATACATCTGGCCCTTCATTGGACACTGTGTTAACAAACCTCCAAACGAGCTTCAATGCCATACAACACTCCTTCCGTAGCCTCCAACTGCTCTTAAACACTAGTAAAACTAAATGCATGCTCTTCAATCGAACGCTGCTGGCACCCGCCCACCCGACTAGAATCACTACTCTCGACGGGTCTGACCTAGAGTATGTGGACAACTACAAATACCTAGGTGTCTGGTTAGACTGTAAACTCTCCTTCCAGACTCACATTAAGCATCTCCAATCAAAAGATAAATCTAGAATCGGCTTCCTATTTCGCAACAAAGCCTCCTTCACTCATGCTGTCAAACATGCCCTCGTAAAACTGACTATCCTACCGATCCTTGACTTCGGCGATGTCATTTACAAAATAGCTTCCAACACTCTACTCAGCAAATTGGATGGAGTCTATCACAGTGGCATCCGTTTTGTCACCAAAACCCCATATACTACCCACCATTGTGACCTGTACGCTCTCGTTGGCTGGCCCTCACTACATATTCGTCGCCAAACCCACTGGCTCCAGGTCATCTATAAATCACTGCAAAGCAAATCCCCGCCTTATCTTAGCTCATTGGTCACCATAGCAACACCCACCCGTAGTCTGCGCTCCAGCAGGTATATCTCACTGGTCATCCCCAAAGCCAACACCTCCTTTGGCCGCCATTCCTTCAAGTTCTCTGCTGCCAATGACTGAAACGAACTGCAAAAATCTCTGAAGCTGGAGATACTTATCTCCCTCACTAACTTTAAGCATCAGTTGTCAGAGCACCTTACCGATCACTGCACCTGTACACAGCCCATCTGAAATTAGCCCACCCAACAACCTCATCCCCATATTGTTATTTATTTTGCACATTATCTCTATTCGCACATCATCTTTTGCACATCTATCACTCCAGTGTTAATACTAATTGTAATTATTTTGCACTATAGCCTATTTATTGCCTTACCTCCATAACTTACTACATTTGCACACACTGTATATATATTTTCTGTTGTATTTTTTGACTTTATGTTTTGTTTTACCCCATATGTAACTCTGTTGTTTTTTATCAGCACTGCTTTGCTTTATCTTGGCCAGGTCGCAGTTGTAAATGAGAACCTGTTCTCAACTGGCTTACCTGGTTAAATAAAGGGGAAATAAATAAATACAAGCATGCAATTCCAGATATGACTAATCCATATGGAGTTGGCAAGAGAACAGAAATAGATGGGTGCACATGTAAAGTTGTGTATGTTCTGTTTAATTTAGTTGCAAAATGTTAATTGTCTAAACATTGATGCTTTCCCAGAAAGGCATGCATTGAGAATTCAGTCTTAGCACCTAGCTATGGTGTAGCTATAGAACTGGATACAACACTACTCTCCAGTGTCTAAACAAAACATTGATTATCCAATGTATAATGCAGATCCTAAATGGGAATCTTATCAGTTTTGCCTCTTGTATCACAGCTAAAACGGTGTGAAAATGAATGCTTTACTGTAAGTAGACCAAGTCTCTTGAAAAAGAGATGATCTCAATTAGACTAATCTGGATAAATAAAAGTTAAATAAAAGCATCTGCCAAACTGGCCCTAGGCCTGCGTTGTATGGAGAAACCCGGGTGTTGCTAGTGCATTTTGTTGTGTATCACCTGTTCCATTCTATCTGTTCACTCTACTTAGATGACTGTTGGACCAGTCTAAACAGTAGAACCCATCGGGAAGGAATGAGCTCTCCTTTCTCAGGCACGGTTCCCTTTTGATGAATAACCTTTAGGCACTTAGGCCATCAACAGGCTAAACCACACACTTGGTGTGGTATTATGATATAGATTAGGCATTATGATATAGATTAGGCATTATGATATAGATTAGGCATTATGATATAGATTAGGCATTATGATATAGATTAGGCATTATGATATAGATTAGGCATTATGTATAGTGTGAAATGACATGGATGATTGATCAGTAGTATGATGTATAGCCTTGTTAGAAATTATATCCTTACTGTTTTTTTGTGTGCTTTCTGTTCAATGCTGTTTAGACATGGCATAACATGCTTGACTTGGTTTAGTAATAAATTCCTTTAGTCAAGATCAAATCCGTTCTACTGTATCACGTCATGTGTAGTGTCAGATGTGCTCCGTTTTTGAATGAACGGGTCTGTTTAGTTCCATTGTTTGAAAGTGTTTCATTTAGCAGGGGGATTGGATGTCATAATAAACCACTAACCCTTGCTTGTTACTTTTTGATATATATTAGTTAGTCCATCTTGTTTTTCTAGAAAATACTATGTCTGTGCCATGTTGCACAGGTACTGATGTAATGTCAAAAGGCCATTTTCTCACTCAAAGTAGGAGCCTTGTAGTCCTGCTCTCAGCCCCAGCTCTGGGTAGTCCTGCTCTCAGCCCCAGCTCTGGGTAGTCCTGCTCTCAGCCCCAGCTCTGGGTAGTCCTGCTCTCAGCCCCAGCTCTGGGTAGTCCTGCTCTCAGCCCCAGCTCTGGGTAGTCCTGCTCTGGGGACCCTTGGCAGGCCAGTAACCCTGTCTCCTCTTCTCCTTACAGACCAACCAGAGACCAAGAAGGTGGCACCAAATGACCGTAAGTATCTTTAGCCTGCTGGCTGTTAAAGGAAATGTGTAGGATAGTTCCTCCTGTCTAGAAATAGCCTCTGGTACCTATGGGTTTATGGTTAAGTCCCAAATGGCACCCTATTCCCTTTGTAGTGCACTACTTTTGACCAGGGTCCGTAGGGCTTAGTGCACTACTTTTGACCAATCTAAGGAATAGGGGGCCCTTTGGGAAACGGACTATGGTGCACCTGGACAGGGCCCCATACTCATCCTCAGTATAGACTCTTTACTTGCCGCAGGGATATCTAATGGATCAAATCTGAGTTTTCTTAATTAGTGGTCCTCTTGTATCTGAATCTCTTTGGTTTCCTCATTGCAGCGTTCTCAGCAGCGATGGGTATGGGAGGGGGTGGTCCTCGGTCGTCTTCAGAGGAGTTCAAGGTCCCTGACGGAATGGTTGGATTCAGTAAGTACACACACACACGGTCCCTGAAGGAATGGTTGGATTCAGTAAGTACACACACACACACACACACAATGTGCAGATGGACTTTGGGGGTTGATTGCCAAATCTTTTCTACCCCAGTTATAGGAAGAGGAGGAGAACAGATATCCCGTATGCAGCAGGAGTCGGGGTGCAAAATCCAGATCGCCCCTGGTAAGATTTTCCTGAAGTCCGAACGTACTGATTTGCTCATAATGCCGAGTTCTGCATGCGTATCTCTACTCTGAAATGCCCCAACTCCTCTTCATCTCTCTGGATTGCAGACAGTGGAGGAATGCCTGATAGGTCGGTGACACTGACGGGATCCCCAGACTCAATACAGTACGTATACTTCTCCTGTCGTCCCTTCTCTGCCCTCTTCGATCTTCTCCCCCTCTATTCGCTGGCCTTCTCTCTCCCCTCTATTCGCTGGCCTTCTCTCCCCCCTCTATTCGCTGGCCTTCTCTCCCCCCTCTATTCGCTGGCCTTCTCTCCCCCCTCTATTCGCTGGCCTTCTCTCCCCCCTCTATTCGCTGGCCTTCTCTCCCCCCTCTATTCGCTGGCCTTCTCTCCCCCCTCTATTCGCTGGCCTTCTCTCCCCCCTCTATTCGCTGGCCTTCTCTCCCCTCTCATTTTCTGCCTTCTCTCTGGTCCCCCTACTATTCGCTGGGCCTTCTCTACTCCCCTCTCATTCGCTGGCTTCTTCCCCCTTATTCGCTGGCCTTCTCCCCCCTCTATTCGTCTGGCTTTCTCTCCCCCCTCTATTCGCTGGCCTTCTCTACCCCCTCTATCGTGGCTTCTCTCCCCCCTCTATCGCTGCCTTCTCCCCCCTCTATCGCTGCCTTAGTCTCTCCCTCATTCGCTGGCCTTCCTCTCCCCTCTATCGCTGGCTTCCTGTCCCTCTCTTTCGGGTGCCTTCTCCCCCCTCTATTCCAGGCCTTCTTCCCCTCTATTCGATGGGCCTCCCACCTCTATCCGGGTCTGTTACTCCCACCTCTATCGTGGCCAACCCTCCCCCTCATTCGTGGGCCTTTGTCCGTAGCTCTGCACTCTTCCCTATTCACTGATGTGTGACACAAAGTCCAAAGACATCTACATATCTGTACTTCCACTTTCATAGCTTTGGCCCTCGTCATGCCTGCTGATGTCTTTGCCTGATGCTGTTTACCAGACTGCCAGGTCCTACTTGTGTTTGTAGGCCTTTCTACCCACTGTCCGTGGCCTTAGCTAACGGTCCCATGTTCTTGGCCCCAACCAGAGCTGCCAAGAGGCTGCTAACGGAGATCGTTGATAAGGGTCGTCCTACTCCAGCCTTCCACCACAACGACGCCGGCGGTCCCTGGTATGTCTGTTCAGGAGATGCTGGTCCCTGCCTCCAAGGCTGGCCTGGTCATCGGGAAGGGAGGAGAGACCATCAAACAGCTGCAGGAGAGAGCCGGGGTCAAGATGGTGATGATCCAGGAAGGGCCTCAGAACACGGGCGCAGACAAACCTCTACGCATCTCTGGGGAACCTTTTAAAGTCCAGGTAAATGGAGACTCACTCCCTCAAGTACAACTGAAACGTTGAAGTGAAATTAGTCACTCTGAAAGAAATTGCTAACTACTCATTACTGCAAAGTTTCATGCTTATTTGCCCATGATATTTGCTTGGTGATATTTGCTTGGTGACGTTGAGGACCTGTTTGACTCCCGTGTCCTCCTGTGTTTTATCTGGTTGACTCCCGTGTCCTCAGCAAGCCAAAGAAATGGTGATGGAGCTGATCAGAGAACAAGGCTTCAGGGAGCAGAGGGGAGAGTATGGCTCCAGGATGGGGGGAGGAGGAGGAGGAGGAGGAGGAGGAGGAGAGGGCCTGGATGTAAGTCTACAGTAACACTCGTACTACACTGTCAAGGAATCCCAACGTTTGTTAACGGTAATGTCAGACTTTGCTCTCTCAGTATCTGAGCACGGGTGCGCTTCACGCCGCTACGTGGTTAGCTACAGGACCAAAACAGAGGAGTTAAGCCCTGTGCTGTAACACTCTTAGTTGTTGCGGAAATTGACCAGTTATTGTGTTCTTGCATTCAATGTCATCTGTCTGAGTCTACCTTTTCAGTAAGAATGTCAGTTTGTACAGATTGAACTGCCATCCGAGTTGGGAGGAGACTAGGGTTTGAAGGTATCCAGATTACCATACAGTGTCATCCCGGGATATACGGTATTACCGGTAGTGTACACAAGGGGCACTATTTCCCCCTTCCTAATGTAAAGAAAATAAAGGCCCAAAAAGTTACTTACCAGAATGCTAACAAGTACTAATGATTTCTCATAGCGGATGCTAGGTAAATGCTAACGTGCGCATGCAGACATATACTTCTAGGACAGACAACCCAGCTCATAAAGTTATGAGAGTATCTCAAAACGCAGTTTGCAGCACGCACAAAACAAATATTAGGCACCAGGGATCTTAATCCAGGATTGTCTCTGCTGCTGTTACCAATAAGCTTGATCTGCAAGCGTCGTTAACGTTAGCAAAACCCAGCTGGAGAGAATTTAGTTTGGCACATCTTAATGGTTAACTTAATAGTTATAAGATATATAGCTGGCAAACATTAGTAGTGAATTTTATTCAAGTGTAACTTGATCACCTCACTTAAGTGGCGCTGCAGGAGTGACTCAGCTCAGGAAGCTCCCGGTGGCGCTGCAGGAGTGACTCGGCTCAGGAAGCTCCCGGTGGCGCTGCAGGAGTGACTCAGCTCAGGAAGCTCCCGGTGGCGCTGCAGGAGTGACTCAGCTCAGGAAGCTCCCGGTGGCGCTGCAGGAGTGACTCAGCTCAGGAAGCTCCCGGTGGCGCTGCAGGAGTGACTCAGCTCAGGAAGCTCCCGGTGGCGCTGCAGGAGTGACTCAGCTCAGGAAGCTCCCATTGTGCTCGTTGTGCTTCTTTGTTATCAAACACACGTGACTGGCTGTAGTCCTAACAGTGAAATGCTTACTTACAAGCCCTTAATCAACAATGCAGTTTTAAGAAAAGTAAGTGCTAAGTAAAAAATGGATAACAAAAAATAAAATAATGAAAGAGCAGCAGTAAAATAACAGTAGTGAGGCTACAGGGGGTACAGGTTAGAGATAGTATGTAGGTAGAGTTAAAGTGACTATGCATAGATAATAAACAGGGGGGGGGGGGACGACGACAATGCAAATAGTCCGGGTAGCCATTTGATAAGCTATTCAGGAGTCTTATGGCTTGGGGGTAGAAGCTGTTAAGCCTTTTGGACCTAGACTTGCTGCTCCGGTACCGCTTGCCGTGCGGTAGCAGAGAGAACAGTATGACTAGGGTGGCTGGAGTCTTTGACAATTGTGGAAGGATGAACTAGTATGAAAACATTATTAAAAATATCATTAATGAAAATACATCAATCATTGTTTGAATACATTTTAAATTTTTGTCATTTAGCAGACGCTCTTATCCAGAGCAACTTAAAGGAGCAATTAGGGTTAAGTGCCTTGCTTAAGGGCACATCGACAGATTTTTCAGCTAGTCGGCTCGGGGAATAGAACCAGCAACCTTTCGGTTACTGGCACAACGCTCTTACCCATTAACAATGTCTACACTGTATTTCTGATCAATTTTATGTTATTTTAATGGACAAAAATTGCTTTTCTTTCAAAAACAAGGACATTTCTATGTGACCCCAAACTTTTGAACGGTAGCGTATATCCCGGCAGCTGTATGTTATCCATGTCGTCGTTCAGCCACGACTCGGTGAAACATAAGATATTACAGTTTCTAATGTCCCGTTGGTAAGATATCCGTGATCGTAGTTCGTCTATTTTGTTATCCAATGATTGTGCGTTGGCTAATAGGACTGATGGTAGAGGCAGATTACCCACTCGCCGTCGGATCCTTACAAGGCACCCCGACCTACGTCCCCGATATCACCATCTTTCTCATGCGAATGACGGGGATTTGGGCCTTGTCGGGTGTGTGACGACAAATCCTTCGCGTCCGACTCGTTAAAGGAAAAAAATATTTGTCCAGTGCGAGGTGAGGAATCGCTGTCCTGATATCCAGAAGCTCTTTTCTGTCATAAGAGACGGTGGCAGAAATATTATGTAAAAAATAAGTTACAAATAACGCGAAAAATACACACAATAGCACAATTGGTTAGGAGCCCGTAAAACACCAGCCATCTCCTCCGGCGCCATTCTTGCAGCTGTTTTGGGGAGCTAGTACCGGTTAGCTTCATAATGAAAAATTAACGAATGGGGGAAATGAACGCCATCTGCTTTATCTATTACCTAGTGCACTAGTTGACTGCAGGTATTTATTTAAATAGTACTAATATTCAAAGCCCCAAAAAGTCACTTACCAGAATGCTAACAAGTACTAAGTAATCCTCATAGAGAACGCTAACTAAATGCTAACGAGCGCTTTGTGATCATTTTGTACAGTTTCTGACCTAAACTATACAAGTAACTCAAACGCTACACCGTTTACTGCAAGGCTCTTGTTCCAGGAAGGGATTATCTACTGTTAACAAGCAAATGCTTGATTTTGGAAGACGCTAACCACTTAGGTAGATGGCTAACTAGCTACTAAATTAGCAAACCAAATGCACAACTGCAGAGCATTTAGCATATTTTAGACAGTTAACTTAATAGTTATAAAATATCTCTGGTAAACATTTAGTTGTGAATTCCGTACTGTAATTAGCTCACCTGGCGCTTGCTGCAGAACAGTGAGTGACTCACAAGGGTCTCTGGTTGTCGTGTGCTTCTAAACAAACACCATTGTACATTTTAGTCATTTAGCAGACGCTCTTATCCAGAGCGACTTACAGTTAGTGAGTCATTTAGCAGACGCTCTTATCCAGAGCCACTTACAGTTAGTGAGTCATTTAGCAGACGCTCTTATCCAGAGCGACTTACAGTTAGTGAGTCATTTAGCAGACGCTCTTATCCAGAGCCACTTACAGTTAGTGAGTCATTTAGCAGACGCTCTTATCCAGAGCCACTTACAGTTAGTGAGTCATTTAGCAGACGCTCTTATCCAGAGCGACTTACAGTTAGTGAATACATATATATATTTTTTCATACTGGTCCCCCGTGGGAATTGAACCCACAACCTTGGCGTTGCAAACGCCATGCTCTACCAACTGAGCTACATCCCTGCCGGCCATTCCCTCCCCTACCCTGGACGACGCTGGGCCAATTGTGCGCTGCCCATGAGTCTGGGACTACCTTAAGCTACATAATGTTTATCGCCTAACGTGTTACGCAAGTTCACTACAAATATTTATCATAAAAAACTTCAAATAAATAGTTTCGACGGTATTGAAAAACCATCCTGTGGCTTTTTCCAAATACCCCGGTATAGGGTATACCGCCCAAGCCTAAAGGAGACTATGTAATGGCATGCTTTATGTTTGTGTGTCCGTTTTTATCTGAAGGCATTTGAGTTGACTTCTAACCTGGCCTGTCCTCCCTCCCTTAGGTTCCTGTCCCCAGGTTTGCGGTGGGAATCGTGATCGGGAGAAATGGAGAGATGATCAAGAAGATCCAGAGCGACACAGGAGTCAGGATCCAGTTCAAACCAGGTGAGGGGTGACTGATAGAAAGCAGGTCTCAAATGGCACCCTATTCCCTATATAGTGCACTACTTTGGACCAGAACCTATGGGGCCCATTTGGGATGCAACTAGTCTGTTACCTGAGTGCAGACTATGTTAGTGAAGACTTCAACATTCTTCATGTTGACCTGATTGTCCAGTGATGAACTTGTCTGATATGGCAAAGCTATAGTTACTTTGACCTGGCCTCTCCCCGTGGCCGTGCCGCCTGACCTCTCCCCGCGGCCGTGCCACCTGACCTCGCCACCTGACCTCTCTCCGCGGCCGAGCCACCTGACCTCTCCCCGTGGCTGTGCCGCCTGGCCTCTCCCCGTGGCTGTGCCGCCTGACCTCTCCCCGTGGCCGTGCCGCCTGACCTCTCCCCGCGGCCGTGCCGCCTGACCTCTCCCCGTGGCCGTGCCGCCTGGCCTCTCCCCGTGGCCGAGCCGCCTGACCTCGCTGTGCCACCTGGCCTCTCCCCGCGGCCGAGCCACCTGGCCTCTCCCCGCGGCCGAGCCACCTGGCCTCTCCCCGCGGCCGAGCCCACCTGGCCTCTCCCCGCGGCCGTGCCGCCTGACCTCGCTGTGCCACCTGGCCTCTCCCCGCGGCGAGCCCTGACCTGTGTTTCTACCTCGCTGTGCCAGTACTTCCCCGCGTCCCACCCCCTCTCCAAAGCTCTCCCGCGGCCTACGTACTGTCCACCCATCTAAAGTTTCACTGCTGCTTTCATAAAAACGACAAATGCAATTGATTTAGTCAGACCCGATCTCAATATGCTTAATGGTTATTAAGTGGTTGACTAGAGGGAAAGTGTACTGACACTGGAGCTTACCGGGATTGAACTGCCAAACCATTCCGACAATTCAAACTAATAAACTCAACTCCTTTAGGTGGGGGGGGCAACACAACTGAGCAAAGTGAAACACTGACATCAACCCTACTTCCTTCTCTCCTTTTCCCCCTCCCCCTTCCTCTCCAGATGACGGCAGTACCCCGGAGAGGATAGCCCAGATCGTGGGTCCCCCTGACCAGTCCCAGCATGCAGCAGAGATCATCTCTGACCTTCTGAGGAGTGTCCAGCAGGGGGGGCCGGGCGGGCCTAACGGAGGGGGCAGGGGGAGAGGCAGGGGGGGTAACGGGGGCGGTAACTGGAACATGGGTCCTCCAGGCGGACTGCAGGAGTTCACCTTCACCGTCCCTACCATGAAGACTGGACTCATCATCGGCAAAGGTAGGTGAACTTAAAACTGTGTGTGTCTAAAATGACACCCGTTTCCTTTATATAGTGCACTTCTTAATGTGGCGGGAGAGGTGTGAGTGAACGCATGCTTCAGTTCTAGTCAGCTGGTGAACCGAACAAGTGTGCTCGCATATGCCCTTTTAAAGCCAGTATACACTTCCTCAAAATAAGATGACTCAAGAAATCTGTTATACATTTTTACCTTTTTGCTGAGGAGATCTTAGTTGCGTAATTTTACATCTAAGATGTTTGGTGTAGTGTTTCACAATGAAAACGAGTGGTCTCTTGTTGAATGACGACAAAGACTTTATGGAAGAATCCCTACTGTTGACCAATCACCGACGAAGGGGCGTAGACTTCGGCTACCGACTTTGGCCTCAACAAAAAAATAATGGTGTGACCCGAACAACCCGGGAAAAACCCTTACCGAAGTCCAAAACGTCGTCATAATAATATGTGCATAAACTCTTCCGGACTGTTTGGGCTGTGAAGCTGTCTGACGGAGTAGGCTGAAGATTGGTTTCCTGTAGGCCAAGTGTTTTTCTCTTACTGCAGTAGTCTTGTCTATTACATTTTTAGTCATTTAGCAGACGCTCTTATCCAGAGCGACTTACAGTTAGTGAGTGCATACAATTATTAACATTTTTTATTTTTTTTACTGGCCCCCTGTGGGAATCGAACCCACAACCCTAGCGTTGCAAACGCCTTGCTCTTACACAGGAATAAGTGCAGTGTTTCCCCTATATTAATGTATAGTTGCCGCCACTGCCCCCCCCAAATTTTTTTATCTGCGGCCAAGATGGCCTCTGGTTCTGTTTAGTAGCCCTGGGTCGTGTTCATTAGGCACCAAAAGGAAGAACCAAGCGCACACACGTTCTTCTGGAAATCTACTTTTTCTAGTTTAGTCTGAACAGTCCTACCTCTCTCCCGCTCCAGTCTAGTTTAGTCTGAACAGTCCTTCCTCTGCCCGCTCCAGTCTAGTTTAGTCTGAACAGTCCTACCTCCTCTGTCCCGCTCCAGTCTAGTTTAGTCTGAACAGTCCTACCTCCTCTGTCCCGCTCCAGTCTAGTTTAGTCTGAACAGTCCTACCTCCTCTGTCCCGCTCCAGTCTAGTTTAGTCTGAACAGTCCTTCCTCTGTCCGCTCCAGTCTAGTTTAGTCTGAACAGTCCTACCTCCTCTGTCCCGCTCCAGTCTAGTTTAGTCTGAACAGTCCTTCCTCTGTCCGCTCCAGTCTAGTTTAGTCTGAACAGTCCTTCCTCTGTCCCGCTCCAGTCTAGTTTAGTCTGAACAGTCCTTCCTCTGTCCGCTCCAGTCTAGTTTAGTCTGAACAGTCCTTCCTCTGCCCGCTCCAGTCTAGTTTAGTCTGAACAGTCCTTCCTCTGCCCGCTCCAGTCTAGTTTAGTCTGAACAGTCCTTCCTCTGCCCGCTCCAGTCTAGTTTAGTCTGAACAGTCCTTCCTCTGCCCGCTCCAGTCTAGTTTAGTCTGAACAGTCCTTCCTCTGTCCCACTCCAGGAGGAGAGACCATCAAGGGCATCAGCCAGCAGTCTGGGGCTCGTATTGAGCTACAGAGGAACCCTCCGCCCAACTCAGACCCCAACATCAAGATGTTCACCGTCCGAGGATCGCACCAACAGATAGACTACGCACGACAGCTGGTCGAGGAGAAGATCGGGGTGAGTGGTTTTCGGTGTTGATGTGTCTGCGGTATAAATCATACATATCTATGTGAAGCTCAGTCACTGGACAGTGGTATAGAAGTTTAGTGGATCACCTTTATTTAACTAGAAATCCATGTGTATGTGAATAACTGACTGGTCAGGAAGCACATTCTCAACTTTCTAAAGCCATTGCTCATTTCTGCATCTGTCGCCAGTACATTGTTTGACACCTCTGCACTCAATGTTCCCCAGGGTCCAGTCAGTCCAATGGGTGGTCCCCAAGGTCCTCCAGGTCCCCACGGAGGTCCCTCTCCCCACGGGCCCCCCGGCCCTCCTGGACCTCCTGCTCAGATGGGTCCCTACAACCCCGGCCCCTACAACCAGGGACCCCCAGGACCACAGTAAGATCACGTCTGAGGCTTTTCACTGATATTTAAATAGCCATTTCTCCCCCACCAATATTTACATCTGGGTGGCTGTTGATGTTTAGTTTAGTCCAAGCGTTTCATTTAGGAGGAAACGCAATACACATATTTTAAAAAGACTTAACCGATGGCGATGGATATTTACAAGCAAAGTAGGCTGAATGAGTGCATTAAAGTTGCACTACGCAGAAATTGCGCCGGCACTTCCTGGTTGCTAAAACTCATAATAGTTTGCTTAAATTTCAGTTTGTGACAAAATAAGCAAGTATAGTGTAGCGAATCATTGTACCGTCTAAACCGCTGTGAAATATATTTTCCATAACCAGAAATATAGTATTTTGAGCTGTTTTGAAGCTGGTGTAAAAAAACGAAAGTAAAAGACTCAAAAAACGAAACTTAACGGGAAGCATAGAAATAGGACACATAGAACAGATCTACCGCTTCTTAGACTGGCTTTCAAGTAGAATTATAGATCTATGTGAATTTGGTCAGGTCGCCCCCAAAAAGTGACACATTGCTGCTTTTTAAAATATATAATTCTTTATGAAATACTATTAAATGGGAGAGGAAAGTCAGATTTGATAGAGAAGGCTGTGTTGTAGTTTGTAGTTACCACCCAGCGTTGGTGACGGTTTGTTTCCTCTCCTCTTAGTGGTCCTCCTGCTCCCTACCAGCCTCAGGGTTGGGGCAACGGCTTCCCCCACTGGCAGCAGGGACAGCCTGATCCTGGTAAGGGACTAACACCGTCCAATATGATTATCTATTGATAAACGGATACATTCACCTGGCTAAATAGTTTGGACGTTGTTAAAAGGCCTTTTTTTTTTTATTGTAGTTGAGACAATCTGTCAATTTAAAAAAAAAAACTCCTATGAGTTTATTGGCTCCATTATGCAAGGCCTTAAGCCAAGACATGTTTATCCTGTGTAGGTGAATCAACAGGGGGATATCTAATGTGTGTATTGATTGTAGGTAAAGCTGCGGCTGACGCCAACGCAGCGGCCTGGGCAGCGTATTACTCCCAGTACCAACAGCAACCCCAGGCCCCCATGACACCCACCGGCGGCGCCCCAGGGAGCACACAGGCCAACGGGCAAGGTAACCAGGCTTCTCCCCCCACCCTGTCACATCCTCTGGTTCTCTGCTGGGATGTATTCACTAGGAACCAAACGGGCAGGGACATACCTGAATTTGTCCCAATAGAAACTAGTTTTCCGTTGCCAAACGTGCTACGGTTTGTTAGCGTGCGCTAACGAATACAACCCAGGTAACCTTTGCATGGTCTGTAGACACCTAGACTAAGGGCGGGATGAATTCCTTAGACTAAGGGCGGGATGAATTCCTTAGACTAAGGGCGGGATGAATTCCTTAGACTAAGGGCGGGATGAATTCCCTAGACTAAGGGCGGGATGAATTCCTTAGACTAAGGGCGGGATGAATTCCTTAGACTAAGGGCGGGATGAATTCCTTAGACTAAGGGCGGGATGAATTCCTTAGACTAAGGGCGGGATGAATTCCCTAGACTAAGGGCGGGATGGAATTCCCTAGACTAAGGGCGGGATGGAATTCCTTAGACTAAGGGCGGGATGGAATTCCCTAGACTAAGGGCGGGATGGAATTCCTTAGACTAAGGGCGGGATGGAATTCCCTAGACTAAGGGCGGGATTCATTCAAAGTGCCTTCTAACACTGCTGCACTGAACTACAGACAAGGTGCCTTTTTTCGCAGAGTTTTGCAGAGAATGCATTTATGAAAAAGGTTTTGGATGTCTGCTGAAGTGTCAAATACCTTTTTTAATAAGCGCCTTCGACATCACCTTAATGAGCAGTGCCTTAGTCGCTCAATGTACTACAGCTTGAATCCCGACCCTAACAGTCTTGCCAGTTTTCCACGTCTCTGGTTCGGAGCAGAGCGCCCCTAGCAGGGTGGAGGACTAACTACAGTTAGCCTCAGAGTGGTTCTCAATACTATATTGTACCATTTTTAACAGGTGACCCCAAGGGACCTGGTCACACTGGACAGGCAGATTACTCCAAGGCCTGGGAGGAATATTACAAGAAAATGGGTATAAACAGAAATACATGTTTTGCCAAGCTTCAGTTCTTAGTCTTTTATTGGAATTAACTGAGGATCAGTTTAAACAGCTATGGGGCTTTGAAACGGCAACTACAATAAAAAAAAAGCTTTTTTTTGGGGGGGGGGGGGGCGGGCTACGATTGTGAAATCTTGAGGCTTGGTTGCTGTGATCATTTGTGGTTGCGGTCCACCAGTTGGTTGGTTTCAAGCCCATGCTGTTTAGACTGGTTTTGTACTGGTGTTCCTATCTAACCACGGACTGGTGAACCTATCTAGCCAGAGACGGACTGGTGATGCTATCTAACCACAGACGGACTGGTGACGCTATTTAACCACAGACGGACTGGTGATGCTATCTAACCACAGACGGACTGGTGATGCTATCTAACCACAGACGGACTGGTGACGCTATTTAACCACAGACGGACTGGTGATGCTATCTAGCCACAGACGGACTGGTGATGCTATCTAACCACAGACGGACTGGTGACGCTATTTAACCACAGACGGACTGGTGATGCTATCTAGCCACAGACGGACTGGTGATGCTATCTAACCACAGACGGACTGGTGACGCTATCTAACCACAGACGGACTGGTGATGCTATCTAACCACAGACGGACTGGTGACGCTATCTAACCACAGACGGACTGGTGATGCTATCTAACCACAGACGGACTGGTGATGCTATCTAACCACAGACGGACTGGTGATGCTATCTAACCACAGACGGACTGGTTGATGCTATCTAACCACAGACGGACTGGTGACGCTATCTAAACCACAGACGACTGGTGACGCTATTTAACCACAGACGGACTGGTGATGCTATCTAACCACAGACGGACTGGTGATGCTATCTAACCACAGACGGACTGGTGATGCTATCTAACCACAGACGGACTGGTGATGCTATCCAGCCACAGACGGACTGGTCTTTCTACAGACTGGGAATAACAAGACCCTTGTATAAAGAGTATATTCTTTCCTCTGCACATCCCATACTGTTGTCTTGTCTATCTATTACCTGCTCATGTGCTGTAACACTGACTACATGGTAAAGGAACATAGTTTGTTGAGTCTGTGTGGAAGGTTGTTCTGTTGAGACTAAATCAGTGTTGTGTCATTTCCAGGACAGCCAGGCCAGCAGCCACAGGACTACACCAAGGCTTGGGAGGAGTACTATAAAAAACAAGGTGAGACGGCTGCCACCGAATATCTCAAAGTTTAAACTGCTGGCTGTAATGGTTTAGTAAGGCCAAGATGTCATTGGTCACGTTGTGGGCAGCTGTGCCCCCCCCTCTCAGCTCTCTCTCTGTAGTAGAGGGTCTGTCTCCACAGCTGCCCCAGAACAAGGCAGAGGGATTCTGTCCCACCACCCGAAGAACCGGTGGTGGGGTCGTTCCCCTTCTCACACTCACACCGATGTAGTTGTTTCTAAAAACCTTCTCCTTTTAGTATCCCAACCCTTTTTTTACGGATTTTGATCTATTCGAGACCTGGTCCACTTTGGTAGCACTGACTTGACTAGTCTCTATTACCTGCTTACCGATCTCCAAATCAAAGTTGATTGGTCGTCTACACAGATTTGGAGATGCAGTGAAAAGCTTGTGTTTCTAGCTCAACAGAGCAGTAATAAAATACCTAGCAATAAAACACATAATCCAGAAGAGAAACATTTACATTTAAATTTTTAGTCATTTAGCAGACACTCTTATCCAGAGCGACTTACAGGAGCAATTAGGGTTAAGTGCCTTGCTCAAGGGCACATCGACAGATTTTTCACCTAGTCGGCTCTGGGGATTAGAACCAGCGACCTTTCGGTTACTGGCACAACGCTCTTACCCACTAAGCTACCTGCCGCCCTAGGTGAGCAATGTCCGTCCATACACACCACAACACGGACAGGATATAAATAGGAAAAGGTGTTTACAGCAGTAGTTATATAGGATGAGCCATGACTAGAATACAATATATACTCATGAAGTGGTCCTCTGTAGCTCAGCTGGTAGAGCACGGCGCTTGTAACGCCAAGGGTAGTGGGTTCGATCCCCGGGACCACCCATAAACAAAAAAAATGTATGCACGCACGACTGTAAGTCGCTTTGGATGAAAGCGTCTGCTAAATGGCATATTATTTATTATTTTATTTAAAACAGTATGTAAACATTATTAAAGTGACCAGTGTTCAATGAATATGTACATGTGCAGGGTTGAGTACCTGTAGTAGCAGCTAGTAACAGAGGCTAAAGTTCGGGGCAGGGTGCTGGGCGGAGGCCGGCTAGTGGTGACTGTCTAACAGGCCGATGGCCTGGAGATATAAAGCTGTTTTTCCAGTCTCTCGGTCCCAGCTTTGATGCACCTGCACTGGCCTTCTAGATGGTGATGGTTAACAGGCCGTGGCTCAGGGTGGTAACATTTTTCTTAATGTTTAATCAGCCATAAAAAATAAAACAATTTTAAGAAAATCGTAAAATGACATGTGCTGGCTACCAGACGACGCTGTCCCCCCCCCCCCCCCCACCCGTTCAGCAATGATGGTAGTTAATGCAGTTTTTAGGTTCTCTGCTGTGTGCCTCCATGTTCTCAGTGGGCAACACATGGCCCACTTCCTCATCCGTGTGATTGCTCGTGGCAGTGCTGTATGACAGCGTGTCCACAGACGTCTAACCTGTTAACGCCATGTATGGTGTTGGAAACCTTGCGCTTGGTACTTGCAGAGCAGTCATTTCTCCATCGGGGCCGTCACTTCGCATCGGGGTCAGATATTCTTCGAGGTTTAAAGCAACATTAGTATAGCAAGACATCCATTACATTTATAATTGGCGCGATCAACGAAGAGCTTACAGGAGTCATTGGTAAGTCTTCGCTCAAGGGCCAATTAACGTTTTTGAAGAGCCGTTAGTCGTGGCGGCCACAATTGCGTTCCCCAGCGTTGGGTCACGTTACAATTTGAGGGTAGGGAGTTGACTGGTTTGCAGAACTTAGCCTATCGGTTGTCTTAAGAGGTGGGGTTTCAAGGTCTCCGGATTGTCAGTGGTTACGCTTCCTGGCTTGGGAGCTTGTTCAACCTCCAGAGAAGTAACATTTTTGACGTTGCCTGACGTGAGTGGTGTCCGACCAGAGGGGAGCAGCATGGATATTTGTGAACGTCTATGTCCTAGTTTGGGGTGGTAAATTTCAGTAAGTAAAACGAAAACAGGTTAGTTCCTCAATAACTAAGGAGATCTATTGTTTGTAAGCGGAATGCATTTAATAACCAATGGAGTGCTAATCAGGGTGGTGGTGAGAACTTGATTAAAGTTGACAATGGCTGCGTATCAACTGCAATAGTTTCTGTAATCAGTGCTGTGATTTTGTCACGCTGTCCATTATTAGGCTTTTGTGTGAAGAGCCCGTCTGTCTGTTGGCGGCCTACGCTGCTTCCCGCGACGGTTTGGGTCTCGCGGTGCATCTTTCAGATGGTTAAGCATTGCACCTGTACTTGCCCCTGTAGAGCCTGTGTGTCTGTTGGCGGCCTACGCTGCTTCCCGGTCTCGCGGTGCATCTTTCAGATGGTTAAGCATTGCACCTGTACTTGCCACTGTAGAGCCCGTGTGTCTGTTGGCGGCCTACGCTGCTTCCCGCGACGGTTTGGGTCTCGCGGTGCATCTTTCAGATGGTTAAGCATTGCACCTGTACTTGCCACTGTAGCTCAATTCCTCCTTGTAAAGTTTGCATTTCACCATCTGTTTCCCATATATTCATTTAGCAGTGGTGGGCCACCACTCAAATATATGATTATTAAATTTTTTTAAAATAGTTTTCGGGATTGGTAAAACATTTTCAGTGTTAATGTAAAACAAAAACCAGATATAAAGATGTAGAAAATAAAATAATGGAGGTATGTGTTTTTTTTATAAGATCTCAAAGATGAACTAACAATCACCAAGATATTATAAAAAAAATTACAATCTCAGGGAGATTCTAAAATTCCAAAAATGGCATGGGGGCACACATTGATAATTTTAATTTTTTTACCGTGTTTGAGTCACTCAGATAGCATAAGAACACGGCATAAGCAACGGCGAAATGCGTAGAACTGAAGGAAACTAGGTTTAAAACAGCAAAATGTTGTCTCTGCGGCCAAGAGAGCATCAAAGATGTTGGTCGGAGACGGATCTTTCTTCTAAAAGTTAACGGATCACAATTTAGTTTAAAAGTTCACACCCCTAATCTCAACTCATCTCATCGTGATCCCCCTCTAGTCTGGTTGGGTTCCATACTGTTGTCATAATTTTTTTTTGTATTATTCACTAGACTAGTGTTAATGCCAACCCTTGGATGTCGGGAGTCCATGCGGTCTCATCCATGTTTCTAACTGTGTCCGTCCCTGCCCAGGTCAAGCGGCCCCGCAGGCGGGAGCAGCGCCAGGTGGTCAGCCAGGTGGTCAGCCGGGTGGTCAGCCAGACTACAGTGCTGCCTGGGCGGAGTACTACCGGCAGCAGGCTGCGTATTACGGACAGGGAAGCCCACAGGCCATGGGGGCACAGCCACAAGCACCTCAGGTACGCCTTCAATGAGACCTTTACCCCCCCCGTTCCAACCCCCCCCCCCGTTGTTGTTCGACTTCTCCGCTATCTATTTCTGTTTTCCTGTATCGTCCGTCTGTCTTATTTTTGACTGTAACCCTCATTTCAACTCCCTTGCTGTCTTTTTTTATAAAGCCTTGTGTCTTATTGCATCTGTGTGGCTAACCCTGTTCCTTCCACTGGGTGTTATAGGGGAACGGAGGAGTCGGTGTGGCAGAGAGCAGAAACTAATGCTCCTCTTCCCTCTATTTAAACAGGTTTTAATATGATGTGTGAAGAAGTTGCGTCCATGTGTTCTGCTGTTAACATGGCCTGTATGTTCTATGTATTTCTTCTGCACAGGGCCAGTAATGTGAAGTGGACATAAAGTAAATGCTACATTGTGGAAACAAAACAAACCCCTTTGTTAAATGTGTTGGATGGTGCAGATGATGCCTTGAAGATCTTAATTTCCCCCCCTTGGTTGGTTGGTTTGAAGTGTTTCACAGTAGATGTGATGGCAGCGGTCTGTCTGGAGACACAAACCCTTCGTCCTTTGATATCTATCTTTTTGTTTTTCTAGTTTTGTTTCTTGTAAATGAATGGTTTGGTTTTTTTAGTGAGGTAATTATGTTCATTCCAGCCCCCTGTATCTTATCTTTGTCATACTGTGTGGTTAAAGAGCTCCTGTTATTAACTAGCTAGTTGTTTACCATGGAAAAATCATCTCCGTTTTTTAAATAATATGCCTGTTGTGTTTTGCAATAAAACAAAGTGAAACCTCCTGTGTTGGTAAGTTGGGTTGGTAATGGATATGACAATGTGAACTCTACTTCAAATCATGTACCTTTTTTGTTTGTTTTTGTTTTACCATTATGGCAGTGTCTCTCCGACTGTACACAGCTCTTGGTAACTTTACTACGGTGTTTTTAGATGTGCGTTCGTCTCACTGCTTTTTTCACCGGGGTCCAGTTTCGGTGTTCCCCAAGGTTCTGTTCTAGGACCACTATTGAATAGAAAAAATGTCCCCGTCTTTACTCTTGGTGATATTAGTCCTGTTTTTCTACCTCCGTCTACTGCTCTGTAGTACTAGGCAGATGTTTGTTACACCGTAATGTAGTATTAGTGGCTTAGCGTTATGATACATCTGACTCATGCATTACCTGCAGTGTTCGGGTTGTTGCGGCATCTCTGTCAAACAGCTGAACGTATAATCTTGCCTGGTGTGCTGACTGACTGACGTGGTGTCGTCTCAAATGGTACCCTATTCCCTTTAATAGTGCACAAGGCTCCCTAGAGCTCTAGTCAAAAGTAGTGTGCGATTTTTATAGGGAATAGGGTGCCTTTTGAGACATCCTGAAGCGGACTTTGTTGTGGTAACTTAGTGTGCTGCACTGTTTTCATAATATGAGTAACTTCCTCCTTCACAGGCAAGTTTAGACGAGCGGTAAGCAAAGCAAGTGTATATATGACCTTTTTTTTAAAAAATCCAAAATGTTCCTCAGAAAATGTGACTCTCACATCAGAAATGTTGCATTCGTTTTTTTTATTATTATTAGTGCATTTTTTGCTGCTCCCTCTGTCTCTTCTAGGACGTGGTAAACTGACGTGGTAAACTGACGTGTTCTGTTTTTGCTGTATTGCATTGCATTCAAACGTTTGTTCTCTTCCCCCCCCCCCCCTTAAAATGTATACATTTCCTGGCCTTTTGATACTATAAAAAAAACGTGAAATGCAAAAGTGGTATTTTTATTTTTGCTCTGCCCATGCATTGTTCTGTTAGTTTATCCAACGGAAGAACGTAGGTTGTCTGTAGGGCCGAGGGGTGGTCTGAGCTGGTCTGAGCGGTACCATCAGCCAACAGGGTTGACCTCTGACCTCCTACTCTGTAAGTACAATACTGTGACTATATATAACAAACCCAGTTACTGTAAGTATTATACTGCTATGACTATATATAACAAACCCAGTTATTGTCTGGCTGTCAATGTATTTCTTTGACTGATGATTACAAAACGATTGTTTCTGTCAAATTGCACCTTTTTTTTTTTTCCCTTAAAAAAGAAAAAAAAAAATACTGGGTAAGTATAAAAAGTTATGATAAAGTACAGTATTTTGGAATTGTTGTCATTCTGAAATTATAAACGTGTCTTTTGACCATTTGGACTTTTAGAGTACATTGAATATTGCATTGCAGTTTGTTCTATCCAGGCTCTGTTGTTTTTAGGTAGGAAAGTGTTCTACCAATAATATTTATTGTATTGGTAATTTACCAGTCGGACTGTTCAGTTAGCACTCTGAACTGAGGCGTAAGGATCCCTTCCTATCGAAGCAGAATGCTTTGTGCAGTGGTTCATTTTAGGAATGTTAGAAAGTGCTTGATTTTAGATAACAATAGTTTTGAAGTGCCGTTGCAAGGTCAGAATAGAGATGTAAATATGAATTTATTGAATCATTATTTGAAAAATAAATGCCGTTTTGATAGTCTTTAAGAATTTAGTTGATATTAGAAATGCATATTTTCACTGCAGTAATGGTGTGATTCAGTCTGAAATGTGTTCTCGTTTTCCCCCATGGTAGCATGTTGAAGTTGTTTCAATGCTGTTTTATTGATGTCTCCCATCAGCATGTTGGGTTGTCATTCAGTAGAATGTTCTACAAGTGCTTCTGATTCTAAGTGATGCAGTTATTCCATTGATCTGCTCTGACATGCCATTCTATTGATGTTGAGTGCTGTTGTTCTGAAACAAAACTTAAGGCTGTTTTGAACTGAGTGAGTTGGCAAAACGGCGCAATATCATATCTGTGTGATCTTTGCAGTATCACTGTCACCCCCCCAGACCTTGACCCTTAGGTTCTGCTGCGGTCACACAGGTAAGCGACCCTAAGGAAAACACCTGTGTTCTGACCTGTCATATATACAGGATATATATATATATACACCCAGATGGGATCCGTTTATACTCACCTGAATTTGCCTGATATATTTCTGCTTACCTGTGCTGTTTCGTAAACAGTAGCTGTGCTAAGGTTCTTTTAATAAACCATGTCCAGGTAGGATTTGTAGTGATATCAACCGCTGTTTTGCTCATAGTATATTGATGATAGTGCTGTGATCTGATGGTGATGAATGACTTGCATGGTACTTCATGAGTTGTTGTATATGGTTTGTTCTCGAGAGCAGCGACGTTTTTTTCCTCTTAGCCAATGCAATGTGGTTTGATTGCTTCTCCCAACTGACTTATCGTAGGACAATTAGCAAAAACGCGTTCTTTCTACATGCTCTTTTAAGTTCTCATTTTCTGAGGTCATTTTGTTGTCATTGATATACAGTATCCCCCCCCTCCATGATGAGGTATATTAATAATGCATAACTTGGTAAGTCTCTGCAGTGTGATCTGTGATGCATAGAGCTCGAGCCCTGTACTTTTTAAACATTATTATAATATAAACTGCATACAGTCAACTGTCATAAAGCCCAGTGTGCATATATGCGTACGTGTTTAAGTCTACAACCGTTTCTAAAAGTACACCTGCACATGATGCTCATGCTGTTGAACTGACTTGACTCATTGGTGTGATTTTTTTCAAAGCTGTGAAGTGAAATATACATTCTATATTGCCACAATGCTGCAGTGCTGTTACGGTGTTCTTATAAAAACCCTGCTGCCTGCCTCCACCTCTCACTCAGATGCTGTTGGGAGCCAGAGAAGGTTCTAGAAGCCAGCGTAGGTTCTAGATTCAGGAACAGGAACCTGTAAAGGTTGTCCCTCTCGTAAAGGAGACTGAGAGAGGCGTCCTTTGAGAGGCTGGTGATCAAGGTGTAGGTGACCATTCGAGAGCGAGCTCCAGATAAGGTAAAAAAAAAAGCAAAGCAAATGAAATACAGAATTCTGTGATTTGCTAAAGTTACCTGCTGTTTGCTAGTTAGGGCTGTCTTTTTTATTTATTTTTTGGGGGTCCAGGCCTCTCGTCTTAACGCAACATGCCGTAGAATTTCTGCTAGTTGTCTGACTGAACTGATGTCTAGTGTTTCTTCATGATGATTCTATTGAATGCCTTCCTTTGCCCACTCACCCACTGGGTGCGTCCCAAATGAAACCCTATTCCATAATAGTGCCCTACGGGCCCTGGTCAAAAGTAGTGCACTATAAAGGAATATGGTGCCATTTGGGAGGTAATCACTGTCATGATAACTAGAGCTTGTTGCATAGTTGAACCACCATCAGGACTCTAAAGTCCACCATTTTTAGTTGCATATGCTTCTAAATATTGTGTGACCTGACATTTATTTATTTATTTTGTGAACACCAGTGTGTCAGGGGGAAATAAATCACCCAGATAATAATTGTAATGATGGGCTTCGCTGGGCCGTTGTTTCCGAGTGCCCTTGAGGGGAAAAAAAGCCAGCGCAGATTCACTCAATCTAAAGCCTACATTTTAAAGAATGCATCAGTGATTTGTATTTCTTGCACATTTCTGAAGAAGTAACGACATGGGAACGCCTGTCAAAACAACTTCCTGTAGCCGGTTAGTGATGCCGTCATTTCTAAATGCTTTCTCATAAAACTTTCCAAATTTTAATTGTTAACTGCGACGTAGGCTTAACTAGCAATAATGATCTAATGTTCATGGTCTTTTGTTTTGCAAACTGCTATTGAATGCAGTAAAGGAACACCGCCAGCCAAACACCTTTTTTGAGGTGCGCAATTGAAATTAAAGGGTAACTATACCCTCAAATATTTGTATTTTCTTCCCCAGACCTCAAAAGGCGTCTCCTGATGTAGTTTAAGCATTGCTGTGGACTTAGAACATCCAATTAATTTATTTTGTGATTTTGAGTGAACCTTTATAAAATAAAAAGGGGCAATCCGACACCTGGAAGAACTAAACCGAGAGTTTTAGATTTTGGTGTTATGGCAAATGTATTGGCTGGTAAGAATTTGAGTGGCTGGTTAATAAAAAAGAATTGCGCTGGTAGATTGTTTTTCTTTGAGCGGTCACAGTGGCATTTTTTTAAGACCTGTTCATAAACCGGGTCGTTCCAAATCCACACTCAGGCATTTTTTTTTCTCAGTCGTATTACCTCAACTAGTTAGTTAACAACCTGGTTACTTTACCAGTATATCCAATCATCTGGGGGGCACAGAGGGAAAGGAAGGGATAGCTTCTTTAGGACACCAACGAATGAATGACTTGCATGTCTCATCACAGACTTGATGCTCTTAAAGAGACGGTGTAGGATTTTCACTGTAATGGATCTCAACAGGTAGTGCTATTACTCAATGTAGAAACCTCATATTCCATAAATGACTAATTTCAAT
Organism: Coregonus sp. 'balchen'; assembly: GCA_902810595.1. Taxonomy (NCBI): domain Eukaryota; kingdom Metazoa; phylum Chordata; class Actinopteri; order Salmoniformes; family Salmonidae; genus Coregonus; species Coregonus sp. 'balchen'. Next base: position 49,611,115 of record LR778273.1, on the reverse strand, counting down.
GGCAGGTTATTGTATCAACATTTTAGCTTTTTTACAGGGTTAAATATTAGTTTCTAGAGCTCAACATGTGCTTCAAAAGTAGCTAGAATGCATAAGGCCCATTTATTTTATTTATATTTTTTGAGATGGCATAATCTTCTGGTGCTGCTAGATTTTTTGCTTTAGGAGCACCAGTGCTACCACCGTTAATTTTAGACCACTGCTAGAGATGGTTATCTGAGAAGTAACCCGGGAACTGCTGTTTTTGTGATTTTTCAAATGTCAAGATCTTTCAACCCTTTCGGCAGGAAATTGTAGAGTTGGCTACTTTCTAGTTTTCACTTAATTCATTAGAACCCATACGTCCCTTTTTTTACTTTATGAAATAATGCAAAATTAGAAAATCACTAGCAGTGTATTCTCTGTGTGAGATGCTCTCTCCTCTGAGCAAAGTGTTAAGGCAGAGTTTTGGGTTTTGGGGGCGTAGAAGAGTAAATCAGAATGGAGAAATGTGGATCATGCCTTAGAGGTAAACAAATCAAACAGGTTTCATGTGATGCTTTATTATCAAATGTATCTTTTTTTTTTTTGTTTCCTGTCTTTTATAAATGACTGTGCATCTTTGTTGCCCTGTGCAGTAATAAAGCTGTTACATTTAGCCATTGTGTCTGCTCCTTGTTTAACTTTCATAGTCAACTGGCCCCGTGTCGCTCAGTTGGTAGAGCATGGCGCTTGCAAACGCCAGGGTTGTGGGTTCGATTCCCACGGGGGGCCAGTATGAAAAATGTATGCACTCACTTAACTGTAAGTTGCTCTGGATAAGAGCGTCTGCTAAATGACTAAAATGTAGATTTGAGGATGAAACTACAATTCAACTTTATGAGCTCTGTTCCAAAATGTACCTGTTCATCTTAACGCTTCACATGTATAGTCCTGGTTTAAAAAAAGGGCACGATCATCTTTGTCAACTTCCTGATCTATGTGGCGTTGTCCCGGACACAGAAAGCAAGCTCAACGGAGCACCTCCATTTGAAAATGCTTTAGTCCAGGATTAGGCTTTGCCTGGAAACAATTCCCAAATGAACACACAGCTGTATGTTTTGTTTACGCTGCATGAAGATCTGTAGGGGGGGGGTTCATTTATTATATTACAACACACTGAACAAAAAGCTTATTTGTCAAATTTTATGCACAAATGTTTACATCCCTGTTAGTGAGCATTTCTTCTTTGCCAAGATAATCTATCCACCTGACAGGTGCGGCATATCAAGAAGCTGATTAAACAGCATGATCATTACACAGGTGCACCTTGTGCTAGGGGAAATAAAAGGCCACTTTAAAATGTGCAGTTTTGTCACACACAATGCCACAGATGTCTCAAGTTTTGAGGGAGCATGGAATTGGCATGCTGACTGCAGGAACGTCCACCAGAGCTGTTGCCAGATAATTTAATGTTAATTTCTCTACCATAAGCCGCCTCCAATGTCGTTTTAGATAATGTGGTACTACGTCCAACCGGCCTCAACCGCAGACCACGTGTAACCAGGGCCTACACATCCGACTTCACCTGTCTGTCGGGGTGGGAGGGTTCTGTCTAATAAAGCCCTTTTGTGGGGAATAACTAATTCTGCTTGGCTGGGCCCGGCTCCCCAGTGGTCATGTGAAATCCATCTATTAGGGCCTAATGAATTTGTAAAAAAAAATAAAATAAATACATGTATTTATTTATTTAACCTTTATTGAACCAGGTAAGCCAGTTGAGAACAAGTTCTCATTTATAACTGCGACCTGGCCAAGATAAAGCAAAGCAGTGCGATTAAAAACAACAGTTACATATGGGGTAAAACAAAACAAAGTAAAATACAACAAAATATATATACAGTGTGTGCGAAGTTAGTTATGGAGGTAAGGTAATAACGATTTGGACTTGAGAGTTGCTTGCACCTGTTCTTTATTTAGGGTGAACGCCAGCAGCAGTATGGTGACTGAGGAGAATGTGGGGGGGGGGGGGGGGTAGTAGGATTACTTTTATACTATCCCAGGTATTCCTTAGAGGAGGTGGGGTTTCAAGTGTCTCCAGAAGGTGACTCCGCTGGCGTGAGGGAGTTTGTTCCACCATTGGGGTGCCAGAGCAGCGAATAGCGAATAGCTTTGACTGGGCTGAGCAGGAACTGTGCTTCCGCAGAGGTAGGGGGGCTAGCAGGCCAGAGGTGGAAGAACGCAATGCCCTCATTTGGGTGTAGGGTCTGATCAGAGCCTGAAGATAAGGAGGTGCCGTTCCCCTCACTGCTCCGTAGGCAAGCACCATGGTCTTGTAGTAGATGCGAACCTCAACTGGAAACCAGTGGAGTGTGCGGAGGAGCGGGGTGACATGAGAGAACTTGAGAAGGTTGAACACCAGACGGGCTGCAGCGTTCTGGATAAGTTGTATATAATTGAGATGTACAAACTATGGCGTAAAGGAACGACGAGCGGATAAGAGGCAAGCCATAATTTCAATGAAAAGACAATGAGTCAACTATTGGTTCAGCACTCTTGAAATGTAATTCAGAACATGGGCCGTTCTTACAGTGTTCTCCCTGTACACCAAGTCAGAACCGTAGGATAAATAAAGGGGGCATATAAGCAGACAATGAAAGCTCTTACAATATTAGATGATTACATTTCTCTAAAACAGGCTATAGGCTACATGTGCACCACCAAGTCAGAACAGTAGGCTAAGTTCTGAGGGAGAAGGGGACCCAATTCTTAGGGTGAGATCTGTGCCGCTAACCGCTTACTACACAACACACTAAGTATTACTTTCTTAGCTACTGTAGACACATCTCCCGGGCATATTTCATCATTTATGCAGCAGCACACAAGACCACATTTTTGGACTCACCGTTGTGCTATGTTCACTTAATCATGGAGCGGTGGTCCTTCTTGAGGGCAGTGTTGCCAACTCCTCAGTAAGGAAAGTAGCGAAATGACCACCTAATTGGCCATGTGCATGTAATTGTGATGGATGCTGTAGGAGAGAGGAATAACGCTGTAGGAGAGAGGAATAACGCTGTAGGAGAGAGGAACGACGCTGTATGAGAGAGGAATGACGTCGTGGGAGAGACAAAAAGGGAGTAAAAAACGCCCACTATAAAAAGCATCTAGACATTATCTCACGTTTCTTTTAGACTAACGTTCAGTTTAACAGTGGAGATCTGTATAAACCTTGCTGTCTGTCTCTCTGACATTTGCAACATTGTTTCAATATTCAAATTCAATCTCCAGATGCCCCATAGTAATGAACATGTCTGGGACAGACAGGCAGGCAGCTTTCCTCAGACAGTCGAAATCATGAATAAGTATGATTTTTATGGATACAAAGAAATGTCAATTGAATAAAGGTAAAACGAAACAAAGTGCAGCTAGTTTGCAGTCTTTCCAGCTTCAGTTTGAAGCAGTGTTGCCAACATAGCGACTTTGTCGCTATATTTAGCGAGTTTTCAGACCCCTCTAGAGACACATTTTCAAAAAAGCGACAAATCTATAGCGACTTTTTCTGGTGTTATTGGAGACTTTGAGACTGTGACGTATCGTTCTTACTCTTCTCAACGAGCAGTGGGGGCCACCCCCGTCCCAAAGCACTCTCAGGCGGCCCAGTCCCTCCCAGCTGCAGTCAGAGCAGGAGATGTTCCCAGCCGCCGCTGGCTGATCCCGCCCTGGCTTACATTCAGGGCGGGATGTAAATGTAGGGTGTTTTTTACCCACTTTTTGTCTCTCCCACGACGTTATTCCTCTCCTACAGCGCCCATCACAATTACATGCACATGGCCAATTATGTGATGGCGTCATTTAGCGACTTCTAGGACAGCCAATAGCTACGTTCCTTACTAGGATGTTTTGTGTTGTTGACTAGCTCCTCTGAACAACAGTGTCCTGAAGAGAGAGCATATTTTCTTTGCCAGGCGAAATCACACCTGATTAGCTAATTGTTATGATGTATCCAAATATAAATCTCACTAGAAAACAGTTTAAACAACCGCAAATGCAGCTACTTTGCTGTTATTCTGGTTGTATTTATTTGATATTACTAAGTTAGCTATAGTTTGCTAGCTAGCAAGCAAGGGATAAGACCGTTGCCAGACAGAATGGCAATAGAAACAGAACAAAAATACTTAAAGACTGGGTCGCGTCTCTGGCAACCAAACCGATAGAACGAACGACCAGCCGGCTTGGGAAGCAACCTTAGATTTGTACCGGGGACTATATCTTGTGGATGAATGAAATAGTATGAATAAATCCATCAAAAATAACCTTGAAGCTGGTGTTTGGAGGATATATTGGCACGGTTTGCCATCCCTCGACTTCCTCCCTGGCCTAACACCACCCGTGCCATTATATCCTCCAAACACAGGCTTCTTGGGCATCATCACTTAAGTAGAATTGCATTAAATTATATTATAAAAAAGCAATTTTTTCATGCAGTGGCTTTTATTAGAATGGATATCTCTCCCTCCCTCCCTCCCTCATCCACGATGGTCCTGCGAATCCACACCTTCTGGCTACTTTGCCATGTAATTTTTACAAAACGAAGAACAGAACAGTTTCTAAACAGCATATCTAAGGCGCTGGTCTGTCCTAGGAGTGAGGGTAAATGGTAGGCATGTTCTCTGCTATCCACTTTATTTCAAATATTATTTTGGGTATAGGTGTCTTTTTTTTCCTCGTTCAGGTTGGGTAAAATATATAGTTTACTGGAGGGATGGACCATTCATTTTCATTTCTGAGATCCAATTTTCTGCCAGGTATCCCATCATTATAAATAACGTAGTCCCGAAGACTGAATTTAATTAAGGAGCTACCTCTTTCTTCAGCCTTGCAGACAAAACACACTGCAATGGCCTAATAATCATATTGCATAGGCTATATTACATGGAGGTGTACCCATAAATGTAGGCCTACGACGTTTAATATGCATTATTATAAATCATCTTTGTCACATGCGTTATTTGACTCGAGGACAATTACATGTTGCACTCTCGTTACCATCCTACAGATAGCAGTATTGAAGTTATTTTAAATAAGTTTTATCACGAGTCTGAATACATTTCATGAGGTTGCTCGTTGTTTGGATTTCCCACTGAGACCGACATAGGCTACTGGCACTGCTACATAAATAATCATTGCACTATAGAATAGGCCAGGGGTACTCAACTCTTACCCTACGAGGTCCGGAGCCTGCTGGTTTTCTGTTCTACCTGATAATTGCACACGCACCTGGTATCCCAGGTCTAAAATCAGTCCCTGATTAAAGCAGAACAATGAAAATGCAGTGGAACTGACTTGGGAGGTTCAGAGTTGAGGGCTATATTCCGTAGACGTGTAAACCTACACTTACATGTAAAACATTTTAGATGCCTTATTAGAATCATCCATTTCGTCAAATGCGTGGACCAGCAGTGAACTGTTTTCCAAAAGCTTGATGCGAAGGAGGACTCGAACCCACGGTCGTATGAGTCAACTGCTTTAGCGATATGGGCCACCAGGAAAGCGAATGGTGGTACCGGTACGCGACATAACTTTTGTTTATAACAACCCACTATCGACTTGATTTGTATAGATCTCCATATTTTCTCATTTTGACTACAATATAATTAAGACTAGACTCAATTTTAAAAAGAGTGCCAAAAATGAACACAGTGCTGAAGGTATGTACAGAACCTTGGGCTCATATTTCCTACATTACTTTATAGGGTGTTCACCCCATAAAATGATTAATTAATTCAAGGTTTATACAAATATGTCCATTCTACAGAGAGTTGCGTCAGAAAAACAACATCCCCAACCCCATGTCTCTACTCAGAATGTAGCATGTTTAGAGTGACTGGGATGTGGTCATGTTTAGAGTGACTGGGATGTGGTCATGTTTAGAGTGACTGGGATGTGGTCATGTTTAGAGTGACTGGGATGTGGTCATGTTTAGAGTGACTGGGATGTGGTCATGTTTAGAGTGACTGGGATGTGGTCATGTTTAGAGTGACTGGGATGTGGTCATGTTTAGAGTGACTGGGATGTGGTCATGTTTAGAGTGACTGGGATGTGGTCATGTTTAGAGTGACTGGGATGTGGTCATGTTTAGAGTGACTGGGATGTGGTCATGTTTAGAGTGACTGGGATGTGGTCATGTTTAGAGTGACTGGGATGTGGTCAGTGCTCCGCGGCAGAACGGCGCTACCTTTCAACGTCAACTGACCCGCTAACTAGCGGCTGCAGGTTCGTGAGTGAATACATGGGCTTTTTCTAAATGAAATCCGCGGAATGCAAAACAAAAAATGGGGACTAAATATATATATATATATTTTTTTACAAAGCTAACAGACAATTTCAATATCCACCCTCCAAAGACAACCTGTTCCTGTTTGATGGTGTATTTCTGTCTTTCCCGTAAATCGCCATTGAAACTAGCAATGGTAACTGCAAATTAACCTTCTTATTTAAATCAACACTGGCAAGTTCATTAAGGTTATAATATTGTAGTTAACGATTTAATGATTAATTCTACGTGATTTATAATGATAGGGCAAAGAGAACTACATTTTGACTTTTAATGTCGTAGCTCCCTCTTGACTTGCCCCATTTTTATTAACATTCCAGCGCAGTAAGCCCTATACTTTATATGTTTATTAGACTAATGAAATTACCAAATAAAACCTTTGTGCCATGGGCCTTCTTTCCCCAGACTTGTAGAGGACATTGTCAGGGAACAGTTGAACCATGATATGTAGATTCCAGTCACACTTGAATCAGTCAAATAAAGACTTCAATGAAACCGCAGTGTTTAGCTTCTAAAACATCAGACAAATAATCATGTCTAGGGTTGCAAAATTCTGGTAACTCTCCCAACATATTTCCTGCAATTCCGGTTGGAGGATTTCCAGATTTCTTGCTTATTCTCTCCTGATTCCAGGAATCTTCCAACCAAACACTTCTGGAATTTTGGAAAGTTACCAGAATTTTGCAACCCTCATGTCCATTGTCCCATTAAAGTGTTGTTTGTATTAACAATGCAAACTCATTCTGTCAAAACATCACTCACTCCAAGGTTACTTTAACCATTATGATTTTCCATATTATAACGTGCATTGACACCATGATCATTGTGTGTGGAGAGAAGAATTCTTCTTGAGTGACAGAAAGGTATGAAAATGTTCCAGTCAGTCACCATTATATTGGGCCTTTATAAGGAGGTGTCTGTCAATCTGGGTTGAGACACTAGCGCAGTTTCAGTCTCTCTACCCGGTCAACCCCCCTACTCTTTTATCCGTAAGTTACTAGGGGTAGATCTGGGCATTGGGGCTTCTCACTGCCTCCACCCGGGCGGAGGGGTAGAGTTGGGGGCTGGCAGTCGGTGAGGGAGGTGGAGGTGTTGATGTGCCCCAGGGAGCGGGAGTCGGCCCCCAGGGAGCGGGAGTCGGCCCCCAGGGAGGCCAACAGCAGCTCAGACCGGCAATGGAGGTGGAAGAGCAGGTCCTCAGCTAGCGTCTCCACACTGCAGTAACGCACCTTCTCCAGGTCAAAGATATCCTTCAGGAAGAACAGCACATGATCCTGGTGGGGAGAGCGGAGGAAGAGAATTAGATATAGACTCTTTGGGCCGGTTTCTAAGACACCGATCAAGCCTAGTCCTGCTTTTCAGTCCAGTCTAGGAAACCGGTTAATTGAGTAGGTGTTATGGAGACATGGAACATCCTTAAAAAAACAGATTGATTGATATGGAGTAGTGTTACGATGGCTGAGGCTCCCCTGACTTCAGCTGGACAACCTGATCAAATAAAAGGTAATATTATTCTACCTTGAAGAAGCAGCAGAAGTTGTGCAGGGAGGTATTGGGCCCTAGGAAGCCCCAGGCCAGGACAGGACTGATCTGCTCACACACAGAGTAGAAGTGGGCTATGAACCCATCACGCACCTGGAGGACGAGGACGAGGGTTTGAATACAGGCTAACCACAAAAGTACCATTTTCAAAAATTCCAGCAAAAAAAACATTGCTGTACCCTCATGTGTTGTCTCTTCTGCTTCAGCACAGACCAACAGCTAGACGCCACCGCCTGTCAACACAAAACACAACACACTGCAATGCTGCTAAAACATTCTCACCCATCACTGCCTATTCTAGACAGACTTTTTTTCATGGTCCTTCGAACCGGACACAACGTGGGTCTCTGGGCTGTAGCTGTCTACGTAGGGAGACGTAGCGTCTCCGACTCACCGTCTCTTTGAAGGACGAGTTGAGCCAGCGGTTGTTGACAATGTTCTGGATGGAGATGGGAGGATTCTCCAGGTCCTCAAATGAGTCCATCAGGATGAAGTCCAACACGACGTCATAGAAGTTCAGGTATTTCACCTGGTGAGGAGGAATAACATTATACACAGTCAGATCAGTGTGTGTTTGAGATCAGGATGAAGTCCAACAGGATGTTTAGGTGTTTTACCTATAACAGGGGAACATATAAAACACTTTCAGATCTCTCTCTGTGTGTGTGTGTCAGCGCGAGAGAGACAGAGAGAGAGAGAGACAGAGAGAGAGAGCGACAGAGAGAGAGAGTGACAGAGAGAGCAACAGAGAGAGAGAGACAGAGAGAGACAGAGAGAGCAACAGAGAGAGAGAGAGACAGAGAGAGACAGAGAGAGCAACAGAGAGACAGAGAGAGACAGAGAGACAGAGTGTGTGTGTGTGTCAGCGCGAGAGAGAGAGAGACAGACAGAGAGAGAGACAGACAGACAGAGAGAGAGAGAGAGAGAGAGAGATAGAGAGAGACAGAGAGACAGTGTGTGTGTGTGTCTCACCCCTCTCGTGGCCAGCTCCACCTCTGTGTTCTCCCAGTGTGTGTGTGTGTGTCTCACCCCTCTCGTGGCCAGCAGTGGGACAGTGTGTGTGTGTCTCACCCCTCTCGTGGCCAGCTCCACCTCTGTGTTCTCCCAGTGTGTGTGTGTGTGTGTGTCTCACCCCTCTCGTGGCCAGCAGTGGGACAGTGTGTGTGTGTCTCACCCCTCTCGTGGCCAGCAGTGGGACAGTGTGTGTGTGTCTCACCCCTCTCGTGGCCAGCTCCACCTCTGTGTTCTCCCAGTGTGTGTGTGTCTCACCCCTCTCGTGGCCAGCAGTGGGACAGTGTGTGTGTGTCTCACCCCTCTCGTGGCCAGCTCCACCTCTGTGTTCTCCCAGTGTTCCGGGTGCTCCAGGAAAACGATCATCTCCTCAAACACTTCCTCAAACCTCTTTGGGCTCTGTCGACCAATCACACAACTCCGTTAAGAATATTGGCCAATCACATACCTCCGTTAGAGTAGGCAAACACTATCGACCAATCAAAAACATCTGTCAGACAGGAGCACCCAATCAGCTGATCAAACCTCAAACCTGTTTGGGCTCTGACAACCAAATCAAACTTCTGTTAAGTATCAAGTTTTTATTGTCACGTGTCCAAGTACATTTACATTTTAGTCATTTAGCAGACGCTGTTATCCAGAGCGACTTACAGTTAGTGCGTGCATACATTTTGTATACTTTTTTCAAGTACAGTGAAATGCCTGTCTTGCTTGCCCTTTCCCAACAATTAGCATTATTAGCCAATAACAAACCTTAGCCAATCACAAAAAGCACCCACTCAGCTGATCAAACCAGTGGGACTATCCTATCACATAGCCAGTCAGTAACAACTAATGGTAGAAGTGTATAGTTTCCCCATTAATAGTTTCTCTAAAACAACTCTTACATTACTTAATAAATATAATTATTATCTTATCTTACCTTACGTGCTTTTACAATTATGGAAGACAGGATCTTCTTTCCGGTTTCAGCCAGAAACGTCCTCGTTGCTCTCTCACACAGAATCATCTGGAGATGGAACGGACCAATCACCAGTTTAGACAGTACTACAGTGGCATGCATGGTACGGTTTACCAGGATGTATTCTTTAGGAGTATAGAGGCACATACTTGACAGGCCTGCCGCACGCAGTGTAACTTGGCCAGGAAGTCGGTGTCCCCAAGACACTGCAGCAGCTCAGTCCTGGAAAAAAACAAGAAAACAAGGAATTATAGTCACAGACATTACTAGGAGTCAACACTGACCAGGAGGCAATAAACATTACTAGGAGTCAACACTGACCAGGAGACAATAAACATTACTAGGAGTCAACACTGACCAGGAGACAAACATTACTAGGAGTCAACACTGACCAGGAGACAATAAACATTACTAGGAGTCAACACTGACCAGGAGACAATAAACATTACTAGGATGTCAACACTGACCAGGGGAAATAAACATTACTAGGAGTCAAACACTGACCAGGAGACAATAAAACAGTACTAGAGTCAACAGGAGACCATAAAACATTACTAGGAGTCAACACTGACCAGGGGGAAATAAACTTACTAGGAGTCAACCTGACCAGGAGACAATAAACATTACTAGGAGTCAACACTGACCAGGAGGCAATAAACATTACTAGGAGTCAACACTGACCAGGAGACAATAAACATTACTAGGAGTCAACACTGACCAGGAGACAATACACATTACTAGGAGTCAACACTGACCAGGAGACAATAAACATTACTAGGAGTCAACACTGACCAGGAGACAAACATTACTAGGAGTCAACACTGACCAGGGGGAAATAAACATTACTAGGAGTCAACACTGACCAGGAGACAATAAACATTACTAGGAGTCAACACTGACCAGGGGGAAATAAACATTACTAGGAGTCAACACTGACCAGGGGGAAATAAACATTACTAGGAGTCAACACTGACCAGGAGACAATAAACATTACTAGGAGTCACACTGACCAGAGACAAACATTACTAGGAGTCCAACACTGACCAGGGGGAAATAAACATTACTAGGAGTCAACACTGACCAGGAGACAATAAACTTTACTAGGAGTCAACACTGACCAGGAGGAAATAAACATTACTAGGAGTCAACACTGACCAGGGGGAAATACACATTACTAGGAGTCAACACTGACCAGGAGACAATCATTACTAGGAGTCAACACTGACCAGGAGGCAATAAACATTACTAGGAGTCAACACTGACCAGGGGAAATAAACATTACTAGGAGTCACACTGACCAGGAAGACAATAAACATTACACTAGGAGTCAACACTGACCAGGAGACAAACATTAGTACTAGGAGTCACACTGACCAGGAGACAAACATTACTAGGAGTCAAAAACACTGACCAGGAGACAATAAACATTACTAGGAGTCAACATAGAGCAAAAACACTGACCCAAGGAGGCAATAACACATTAATAGGAGTCAACACTGACCAGGAGGCAATAAACATTACTAGGAGTCAACACTGACCAGGAGGCAATAAACATTATTAGGAGTCACTTAAAGGAAAACTCCACCCAAAAACTATCTTTTGGTATGTTTCATTAGTCCCATTGTTGGCATAGTCCCAAAATGTTTTGCTTGTCAGCAATGAAGTTAAGATATGTTACTTTAAAAATACAGAAATCATCCCCTTATAATGATGCGGCATCATATGACGCAAAATGCATCATACGGGGATGATTTCTGTATTTTGAATTCCAAGTTACATATCTTTCTGACAAAACAAAACATTTTGGGACTATGTCAACAATGGACTAATGAAATAAATACCAAAAATATAGTTTTTGGGTGGAATTTTCATTTAACAGGAGACAAAACATTAGAAGTGAGACGACACCACATCATCAACCAACAGGAGAGACAAGGTGCAGCTCAAATTAAAATAAATAAATAAATCATAGGAACTATAAGAAGAGAGAGAACAGTAGCCTCTCCGTCTCACCTGTGCACTCTGCAGGAGATCTCTCCCTCCTCAGCCAACTGTACGGCCTCCTCATAGAAGGGGTTCATAACTATACAAGACCCCAGGACATAGGCACTACACCGCTCCCTGTGCTGCTCGGACAACAGAGAACATATGGTTAATAACTATAGACATAGGCACTACACCGCTCCCTGTGCTGCTCGGACAACAGAGAACATATGGTTAATAACTATAGACATAGGCACTGCACCGCTCCCTGTGCTGCTCGGACAACAGAGAACATATGGTTAATAACTATAGACATAGGCACTGCACCGCTCCCCGTGCTGCTCGGACAACAGAGAACATATGGTTAATAACTATAGACATAGGCACTACACCGCTCCCTGTGCTGCTCGGACAACAGAGAACATATGGTTAATAACTATAGACATAGGCACTACACCGCTCCCCGTGCTGCTCGGACAACAGAGAACATATGGTTAATAACTATAGACATAGGCACTACACCGCTCCCCGTGCTGCTCGGACAACAGAGAACATATGGTTAATAACTATAGACATAGGCACTACACCGCTCCCTGTGCTGCTCGGACAACAGAGAACATATGGTTAATAACTATACATGTGGGTTACAAGGGTTAGTGGCACCGACACCCCAGGATATGTAGGCAGTCGCAGCTCCCTGTGCTGACAAGAGAGAGATTATACAGCGCCTTTGAAAAGTATTCAGACCCCTTTTGATTTTGTCACATTTTATTGCGTTACAAAGTGGGATTAAAGTTAAATTTAAATTGTTATTTTGTCAACAATCTACACAAAATGCTGTGGTCAAAGTGGAAGAAAAATTGTCACCAAAAAAAAAAAGAAGATGAATAGAAATTAAATAACTAAAATATAGTCGTTGCGTCAGTATTCAGCTCCCTGAGTCAATACATGTTAGAAACACCTTTGCCATCGATTTCAGCTGCGTCTTCTTGGGCAAGTCTCCAAGAGCATTGCACACCTGGATTATTATACACTGCTCAAAAAAATAAGGGAACACTAAAATAACACATCCTAGATCTGAATGAATGAAATAATCTTATTAAATACTTTTTTCTTTACATAGTTGAATGTGCTGACAACAAAATCACACAAAAATTATCAATGGAAATCAAATTGATCAACCCATGGAGGTCTGGATTTGGAGTCACCCTCAAAATTAAAGTGGAAAACTACACTACAAGCTGATCCAACTTTGATGTAATGTCCTTAAAACAAGTCAAAATGAGGCTCAGTAGTGTGTGTGGCCTCCATGTGCCTGTATGACCTCCCTACAACGCCTGGGCATGCTCCTGATGAGGTGGCGGATGGTCTCCTGAGGGATCTCCTCCCAGACCTGGACTAAAGCGTCCGCCAACTCCTGGACAGACTGTGGTGCAACGTGGCGTTGGTGGATGGAGCGAGACATGATGTCCCAGCATTCAAAAGTGACCAAAACATCAGCCAGGAAGCATAGGAACTGAGAAGTGGTCTGTGGTCACCACCTGCAGAACCAGTCCTTTATTGGGGGTGTCTTGCTAATTGCCTATAATTTCCACCTGTTGTCTATTCCATTTGCACAACAGCATGTTACATTTATTGTCAATCAGTGTTGCTTCCTAAGTGGACAGTTTGATTTCACAGAAGTGTGATTGACTTGGAGTTACATTGTGTTGTTTAAGTGTTCCCTTTATTTTTTTGAGCAGTGTATATATATAGAATACAGTGAATCTTGAATCTTTTTGAAAAGACGAATGGGCAAATATTGTATAATATATATATATATATATATATATATATATATATATATATATATATATATATATATATATATATATATATATATATATATATATTACAATATTTGCCCATTCGTCTTTTCAAAAAGCCCCGTCAAGATTTTGGGGATCATGATTAGACAGCAATGAAGTCAAATTTAACTTTGCCAACATTCACTGTATTCTTGGTAAGCAACTCCATTGTATATTTGGTTTTGTATTTTAGGTGATTGTCCTGCTGAAAGGTGAATTTGTCTCCCAGTGTCTGGTGGACAGCAGACTGAAGCAGGTTTTCCTCTAGGATTTTTCCTGTGCTTAGCTCCATCCCGTTTATTTTTATCCTGAAAAACTCCCTAGCATTTGCCGATGTCAAGCATACCCATAACATGATGCAGCCACCACCATGTTTGAAAATAAGGAGGCAGTTATTCAGTGACGTGTTGGATTTGCCCTAAACATTAGGCTTTGCGTATTTAGGCCCCCAAAAAAGTTTACTTTAGTGCCTTGTTGCATACAAGATTCTGTATATTTGTATTATTTTCACTTATTATTGTGGAGTCACTACAATGTTGTTGATCCATTCTCAGTTTTCTACCATCACAGACCAATGACCTTATGTAACCTCCCTGACCAGTTTCATTCCCGCCCTGCAGCTCAGTTCAGAAGGAAGACTATCTTTGATGTGTCTGGCAGTGGCGGTTGGTGCAGTGTTTTGATGAATACTTTTTTTTTAATGTGTTTGAGCCAATCAGTTGTGTTGTGACAAGTTGGGGTGGTATACAGAAGATATCCCTATTTGGTAAAATACCAAGTCCATATTATGGCAAGAACAGCTCAAATAAGCAAAGAAAAACAGTCCATTACTTTAAAACATGAAGGTCAGTCAATACGGAACATTTCAAGAACTTTGAAAATGTCTTCAAGTGCAGTCGCAAAACCATCAAGTGCTATGATGAAACTGGCTATCATGAGGACCGCCACAGGAAAGGAAGACCCAGAGTTACCTCTGCTGCAGAGGATAAATTCATTAGAGTTACCAGCCTCAGAAATTGCAGCCCAAATAAATGCTTCAGAGTTCAAGTAACAGACACATCTTAACATCAACTGTTCAGAGGAGACTGAGTGAATCAGGCCTTCATGGTCAAATTGCTGCAAAGAAACCACTACTAAAATGGACACCAATAAGAAGAGGAGACTTGCTTGGGCCAAGAAACACAAGCAATGGACATCAGACCGGTGGAAATCTGTCCTTTGGTCTGATGAGTCCAAATTTGAGATTTTTGGTTCCAACCGCCGTGGCTTTGTGAGACGTGGTGTGGGTGAACGGATGATCTTCGCATGTGTATTTCCCACCGAAAAGCATGGAGGAGGTGGTGTTATGGTGTGGGGGTGCTTTGCTGGTGACACGGTCTGTGATTTATTTAGAATTCAAGGCGATACGCCATCCCATCTGGTTTACGCTTAGTGGGACTATCATTTGTTTTTCAACAAGACAATGATCCAACACACCTCCAGGCTGTGTAAGAGCTATTTTACCAAGAAGGAGAGTGATGGAGTGCTGCATCAGATGACCTGGCCTCCACAATCCCTCGACCTCAACCAAATTGAGATGGTTTAGGATGAGTCGGACCACAGAGTGAAGGAAAAGCAGCCAACAAGTGCTCAGCATATGTGGGAACTCCTTCAAGACTGTTGGAAAAGCATTCCAGGTGAAGCTGGTTGAGAGAATGCCAAGAGTGTGCAAAGCTGTCGTCAAGGCAAAGGGTGGCTATTGAAGAATCTCAAATATATTTTGATTTGTTGAAGACTTTTTTGATTACTTCATGATTCCATATGTGTTATTTAATAGTTTTGATGTCTTCACTATTATTCTACAATGTAGAAAAGAGTGAAAATAAAAACCCTTGAATGAGTAGGTGTGTCCAAACGTTTGACTGGTAGGTCAGTTAGGATCACCACTTTTTTTTATTTTAAGAATGTGAAATGTCAGAATAATAGTAGAGAGAATGATTTATTTCAGCTTTTATTTCTTTCGTCACATTCCCAGTGGGTCAGAAGTTTACATACACTCAATTAGTATTTGGTAGCATTGCCTTTAAATTGTTTAACTTGGGTCAAACGTTTCGGGTAGCCTTCCACAAGCTTCCCACAATAAGTTGGGTGAATTTTGGCCCATTCCTCCTGACAGAGCTGGTGTAACTGAGTCAGGTTTGTAGGCCTCCTTGCTCACACACCATTTATCAGTTCTGCCCACAAATGTTCTATAGGATTGAGGTCAGAGCTTTGTGATGGCCACTCCAATACCTTGACTTTGTTGTCCTTAAGCCATTTTGCCACAACTCTGGAAGTATGCTTGGGGTCATTGTCCATTTGGAAGACCCATTTGCGACCAAGCTTTAACTTCCTGACTGATGTCTTGAGACATTGCTTCAACATATCCACATAATTCTCCTTCCTCATGATGCCATCTATTTTGTGAAGTGCACCAGTCCCTCCTGCATCAAAGCACCCCCACAGCATGATGCTGCCACCCCGTGCTTCACGGTTGGGATGGTGTTCGTCGGCTTGCAAGCCACCTCCTTTTTCCTCCAAACATAAAGATGGTCATTATGGCCAAACAGTTCTATTTTTGTTTCATCAGACCAGAGGACATTTCTCCAAAAAGTACGATCTTTGTCCCCATGTGCAGTTGCAAACCGTAGTCTGGCTTTATGGCGGTTTTGGAGCAGTGGCTTCTTCCTTGCTGAGCGGCCTTTCAGGTTATGTCGATATAGGACTCGTTTTACTGTGGATATAGATACTTTTGTACCTGTTTCCTCCAGCATCTTCACAAGGTCCTTTGCTGTTGTTCTGTTCTATTCTGGTCAAGGATCATATCTCCTCTACCTTACCTGTCACCCTAGACCCACTTCAATTTCCTTACCGCCCCAATAGATCCACAGACGATGCAATCGCCATCACACTGTACACTGCCCTATCCCATCTGGACAAGAGGAATACCTATGTAAGAATGCTGTTCATTGACTACAGCTCAGCATTCAACACCATAGTACCCTCCAAGCTCATCATTAAGCTTGAGGCCCTGGGTCTGAACCCCGCCCTGTGCAACTGGGTCCTGGACTTCCTGACGGGCCGCCCCCAGGTGGTGAAGGTAAGAAACAATACCTCCACTACGCTGATCCTCAACACTGGGGCCCCACAAGGGTGCGTGCTCAGCCCCCTCCTGTACTCTCTGTTCACCCATGACTGCGTGGCCAAGCACGCCTCCAACTCAATCATCAAGTTTGCAGATGACACAACAGTAGTAGGCTTGATTACCAACAATGACGAGACCGCCTACAGGGAGGAGGTGAGGGCTCTGGGAGTGTGGTGCCAGGAAAATAACCTCTCACTCAACGTCAACAAAACAAAGGAGAAGATCGTGGACTTCAGGAAACGGCAGAGGGTGCACCCCCCTATCCACATCGACGGGACCGCAGTGGAGAAGGTGGAAAGCTTCAAGTTCCTTGGCGTACACAACACTGACAAACTGAAATGGTCCACCCACGCATACAGTGTGGTGAAGGAGGCCCAACAGAGCCTCTTCAACCTCAGGAGGCTGAATAAATTTGTCTTGGCACCTAAAACCCTCACAAACTTTTACAGATGCACAATTGAGAGCATCCTGTCGGGCTGTATCACCGCCTGGTATGGCAACTGCAGGGCTCTCCAGAGGGTGGTGCGGTCTGCCCAACATTACCGGAAGCAAACTACCCGCCCTCCAAGACACCTACAGCACACAATGTCACAGGAAGGCCAAAAAGATAATCAAGGACATCAACCAACCGAGTCACTGCCTGTTCACCCCGCTATCATCCAGAAGGCGAGGTCAGTACAGGTGCGTCAAAGCTGGGACCGAGAGAATGAAAAACAGCTTCTATCTCAAGGCCATCAGACTGTTAAATAGCCATCACTAGCACATTAGAGGCTGCTGCTGCCTATTGAAATCACTGGCCACTTTAAGAAATGGAACACTAGTCACTTTAATAATGTTTCCATATCTTGCACTACTCATCTCATATGTATATACTGCATTCTATTCTATAATATTCCACTGTATCTTAGTCCATGCCGCTCTGTCATTGCTTGTCCATATATGTATATATTCTTAAATTCCATTCCTTAATAGATGTGTGTGTATTGGGTATATGTTGTGAAATTGTTAGATATTACTGCACTGTCGGAGCTAGAAGCACAAGCATTTCGCTACACCTGCAATAACATCTGCTAAACACGTGTATGTGACAAATAAAATGTGATTTGATTTGAATTCCTTTGACCTCATGGCTTGGTTTTTGCTCTGACATGCACTGTCAACTGTGGGACCTTATATAGACAGGTGTGTGCCTTTCCAAATCATGTCCAATCAATTGATTTACCACAGGTGGACTCCAATCAAGTTGTAGAAACATCAAGGATGATCAATGAAAACAGGATGCACCTGAGCTCAATTTCGAGTCTCATAGCAAAGGGTCTGAATAGATTTTCAGTTTCCAGGAATTGTGTACAGATCCTTTCAACATGGGGTCGTGCATTATCATGCTGAAACATGAGGTGATGGCGGCGGATGAATGGCACGACAATGGGCCTCAGGATCTCGTGCATTCAAATTGCCATTGAGAAAATGCAAAGTGTGACCGTTGTCCGTAGCTTATGCCTGCCTATACCATAACCCCACCGCCACCATGGGGCACTCTGTTCACAACGTTGACATCAGCAAACCGCTCGCCCACACGACGCCATACACACTGTCTGCCATCTGCCCGGTACAGTTGAAACCGGGATTCATCCATGAAGAGCACACTTCTCCAGCGTGCCAGTGGCTATTGAAGGTGAGCATTTGCCCACTGAAGTCGGTTACGACGCCGAACTACAGGCAGGTCAAGACCCTGGTGAGGACGACGAACACGCAGATGAGCTTCCCTGAGACGGTTTCTGATAGTTTGTGTAGACATTCTTCGGTTGTGCAAACCCACAGTTTCATCAGCTGTCCGGGTGGCTGGTCTCAGATGGTCCTGCAGGTGAAGAAGCCGGATGTGGAGGTCCTGGGCTGGCGTGGTTACACGTGGTCTGCGGTTGTGAAGCAGGTTGGACATACTGCCAAAATCCCTAAAACAACGTTGGAGGTGGCTTATGGTAGAGAAATGAGCATTTAATTCTCTGGCAACAGCTCTGGTGGAAATGTCCTATTCAAAAGGGTCGGTCTCTAGACTTTAGGATGTGCTACAGGTCCAGAGGTATCCACAGACACTATTAAAAAGGCTTGAGAGCAGCAACTTGGTTCAGAAATATCAGTTGAGAAGTTGGTAGAAGCTCTCAGGAATATAAACCACAGTTCAGTGAATGCCAGACACAACATTTTTCCGTGTAAGGTGATACACAGGTTACATTACTCAAAGGTTAAACTGCATAAAATATTCCCAGATACCTCACCACTGTGTGAGGTGCCAGCAGGATGAGGGGACTTTGACCCACTTATTTTGGACATGACCTAAGTTACATGCTTACTGGGCTCTCCTTTTTGATGACTTATCTAAAGCCTTTGATAAAGCCCCAGACCCATTGATCGCTCTGTTTGGTACAGTTGATGGGAATAACCAGGAAGTTCTCTCTGTTTGGTACAGTTGATGGGAATAACCAGGAAGTTCTCTCTGCTGTCTCTCTGTTTAGTACAGTTGATGGGAATAACCAGGAAGTTCTCTCTGCTGTCTCTCTGTTTGGTACAGTTGATGGAAATAACCAGGAAGTTCTCTCTGCTGTCTCTCTGTTTGGTACAGTTGATGGGAATAACCAGGAAGTTCTCTCTGCTGTCTCTCTGTTTGGTACAGTTGATGGAAATAACCAGGAAGTTCTCTCTGCTGTCTCTCTGTTTGGTACAGTTGATGGGAATAACCAGGAAGTTCTCTCTGCTGTCTCTCTGTTTGGTACAGTTGATGGGAATAACCAAGAAGTTCTCTCTGCTGTCTCTCGGTTTGGTACAGTTGATGGGAATAACCAGGAAGTTCTCTCTGCTGTCTCTCTGTTTGGTACAGTTGATGGGAATAACCAGGAAGTTCTCTCTGCTGTCTCTCTTTGTCCTCTTTTAGCCAAAAAGCCTCATGTTGAAATGTTAGAAATCGGAGACCGTACCTACCTTTGAAATGTGGTTACAGGATTTAGGGAATGTAATGCAATGCATATCGGAAAAGATTGGATACAATACCTCCAATAGAAGTAAAATGTTTTTACAAAATATGGCAGACGATAATAGATAAATGGTCTCTCCATAACTGGGTTGATGATCTGCTGCCACGCTGTGCTCTGCTGCCACGCTGTGCTCTGCTGCCACGCTGTGCTCTGCTGCCACGCTGTGCTCTGCTGCCACGCTGTGCTCTGCTGCCACGCTGTGATCTGCTGCCACGCTGTGCTGTAGTCTCCATTCAATATGGATTTTTGGTTTAACTGCTTGTAATGACTATATGCCGTCTTATAATAGATGTACCACCTAATAGGATTGTTTATTTTATTTTTGTATGTTAAGTTTTGTCCTCTAAAGTTGCCATTCAACACTACAATGTTTCCATCTGTCTTTTTTTTATTAGAAAATAATAAACACATTAATATATATATATATAGACTGGACTGAGCCAGCCTGGTAATGTAATGCCAGCACTATACGGTGTGAGGGGAGTCTTACCTCTGCAGCAGACACAAAGGAGTCGTTGGAGGCGATGCTGATGGAGTCTCTGAGACAGGACACCTCATCATCCAGATCGTCGCTACAAAACACCGGAGTCTTACCTGAAACAAAATACAAGTCTATTGGTCGCGTACACAGTTTAGCAGATGTTATAGAGAGTGCAGCGAAATGCTTATGTTACTAGCTCCTAACAATGCAGTATAATGTCAAACAAGTACACAAATAATAATTTTAAAAAACAATAATCTAGAAATGTAAAACAAAGTATTCAGACCCCTACCCTTTTCCACATTTTTGTTACGATACAGCCTTAATCTAAAATATATTAAATAAATAAAAATGTCCTCAATGTACACATAATACCCCATAACGACAAAGCGAAAGCAGGATTTTAGAAATGTTTGCAAATTTATAAAAAAATACATAAAAAAATAAAATAATTATATCAACCTTATTTACATACGTTTTCAGACCCTTTGCTATGAGACTCGAAATTGAGCTCTGGTGGATCTTGTTTCCATTGATCATCCTTGAGATGTTTCTACAACTTGATTGAGTACACCTGTGGTAAATTCAATTGATTGGACATGATTTAGAAAGGGACACACCTGTCTATATAAGGTCCCACAGTTGACAGTGCATGTCAGAGAAAAAACCAAGCCATGAGGTCGAAGGAATTGTCCGTAGAGCTCTGAGACAGGATTGTGTCGAGGCCCAGATCTGGGGAAGGGTACCAAAACATTTTCTGAAGCATTGAAGGTCCCCAAGAACACAGTGGCCTCCATTAAATGGAAGTAGTTTGGAACCACCAAGACTCTTCCTCGAGCTGGCCGCCCGGCCAAACTGAGCAATCGGGGGAGAAGGGCCTTGGTCAGGGAGGTGACCAAGAACCCGATGGTCACTCTGAGAGCGTTCCAGAGTTCCTCTGTGGAGATGGGAGAACCTTCCAGAAGGACAACCATCTCTGCAGCACTCCACCAATCAGGCCTTTATGGTAGAGTGGCCAGACGGAAGCCACTCCTCAGTAAAAGGCACATGACAGCCCACTTGGAGTTTGCCAAAAGGCACCTAAAGGACTCTGACCATGAGAAACAAGATTCTCTGGTCTGATGAAACCACGATTGAACTCTTTGGCCTGAATGCCAAGTGTCACGTCTGGAGAAAATCTGGCACCATCCCTACGGTGAAGCATGGTGGTGGCAGCATCATGCTGTGGGGATGTTTTTCAGCGGCAGGGATTGGGAGACTAGTCAGGATCGAGGGAAAGATGAACAGAGCAAAGTAGAGAGATCCTTGATGAAAAACCTGCTCCAGAGCGCTCAGGACCTCAGACTGGGGCGAAGGTTCACCTTCTAACAGGACAACGACCCTAAGCACACAGCCAAGACAACGCAGGAGTGGCTTCGGGACAATTCTCTGAATGTCCTTGAGTGGCCCAGCCAGAGCCCGGACTTGAACCCGATCGAACATATCTGGAGAGACCTGAAAATAGCTGTGCAGCGACGCTCCCCATCCAACCTGACAGACCTTGAGAGGAACTGCAGAGAAGAATGGGAGAAACTCCCCAAATAAAGGTGTGCCAAGCTTGTAGGGTCATAGAAGACTCGATGCTGTAATCGCTGCCAAAGGTGCTTCAAAAGAGTACTGAGTAAAGGGTCTGAATACTTATGTAAATGTATTTCAATTTTTTCCTTTTCTTTTTTATACATTTGCAAAAATGTCTAAAACACCAGTTTTTCCTTTGACATTTTGGGGTATTGTGTGTTGATTGAGATTATTATTTAAAAAAAATGTTTAATCAAGTTTAGAATAAGCCTGTAACGTGGAAAAAGGGGTCTGAATACGTTCCGAATGCGCTGTATAGAGGGAACATTGGTCATGGCTCATCCTTTAAACTGCACACGTGCACGGCCGCGCACTTCCTCCAGGACTGGCGCTCTGAAGAAATGCCATGATGCGCAGAGATGCAAGAGATTGAACTTCACCGAGTTCGCACTATATAGATCAACGTTTTTTCTGTGATCGAATCAGCCCCTTTTCAATGCAACAAACCAAAACAAATCTAAAAACTTTTGTAAAACTGAGTCTGATGTTGTAGGCAGAGCCAGAGCGCAACGGGGTAGCCCACGAGGGGTCTTTCAAATCACCCGCGAGTGATTAGTTCAGATCAGAGCCGCACATGAACATCTTTTGATATTTTTTTTGCTAGTTAGCGAGTTATTAGCCCAGTTATAGATAAGTATAGGTCAGCAATGGGGAGTTAGATACTGCTTCCTACAAGAGCACAAAACGTGAAGGCTACATTTCAAGCTGTCTTTGAAAAGCCAGTCAGGTAAAAAAAAGCTTGTGTCTTAATTAAAAAGGGGCAGTGTTGAATTTTGAGACAGGCTTGAATATGCAGAGGAATAGCCTACATTGTCTTTGCAACTCTTTGTAAAGTAGTTTCTTGCACCATCATACAACACAATTTACAGTCACCTATTTGGCCCATTGTGTTACAGGCCAAGTAAAAAAAGAATTGATTCATGTCAAGCTACATAATGTAAAATAATAATAATAATAATAATAAGCCATTTAGCAGACGCTTTTATCCAAAGTGACTTACAGTCATGTGTGCATACATTTTTGTTGTGTATGGGTGGTCCCGGGGGATCGAACCCACTACCTTGGCGTTACAAGCGCCGTGCTCTACCAGCTGAGCTACAGAGGACCAAGCGCCGTGCTCTACCAGCTGAGCTACAGAGGACCAAGTGCCGTGCTCTACCAGCTGAGCTCCAGAGGACCAAGCGCCGTGCTCTACCAGCTGAGCTACAGAGGACCAAGTGCCGTGCTCTACCAGCTGAGCTACAGAGGACCAAGTGCCGTGCTCTACCAGCTGAGCTACAGAGGACCAAGTGCCGTGCTCTACCAGCTGAGCTACAGAGGACCAAGCGCCGTGCTCTACCAGCTGAGCTACAGAGGACCAAGTGCCGTGCTCTACCAGCTGAGCTACAGAGGACCAAGTGCCGTGCTCTACCAGCTGAGCTACAGAGGACCAAGTGCCGTGCTCTACCAGCTGAGCTACAGAGGACCAATCAGAGGACCACACGTTTTTAAAAAGGGTCATGCAATGTAGGCCTGCATTGAACACCACCTATAGGCTGCTGTAGGCTATATCATAGACACATCAAAAGCTATTTCCATGTGTAAATGTTATGGGATTCGCTCCATTGGTTTTGTAGGTAGGCCTACATTATGCTCAGATAGTAGCCTATAGTCTATTGTGGCTGTCTAAAACTGTCAGGGTACAGCCTGTTGGCTAATGTCTAAAACTGTCAGGGTACAGCCTCAGTGGAAACACGTGCTGGAAGTTGAACAAAAAAGTTCCACTCACAAGACCTCAAATTTGCTCAGTGCCCCAAAACATTAGAGGGAACATTGGCCACTTCTACCCCATCACCTCTACACGACACTGGAGTCTGAAACTAAATATTTTTTAAACACGCTATAGAACCACGCTACTACACACTAAAAATCATCATCATAAATCTCTACACGACACTGGAGTCTTATCTGAAACAAAATGGTTGAAACTATAACGTTGATGTCATGGACGGTCAGTCATTGCATCCATAGCTCTTGTCTATGAATTTGAGAGCGGTTACATTTCTCTAGCCTCAGCTGTTTTACCAAAAAAAAACAGTGGGGTGAAAGCTTTGTTACTGTTTGAACTGGAGATTGCCTCTTTAATGCATCTCTATGGAGACAACACAGATGCATAAATCACGTCTTGTCAACTCGTCAATAAGTGTGTAACAGTAGTACTTTGGCCTGGTTCCAGATGAGCCTGTAGGGTTTACTGACCAGTGGGGCCATGTGGAGACAGATGACTAGCAGGGTTTGATGAAGAGTTCACATCAGTAGAATGTGGAAGCAGCGTACTGAACTGCACGTCGCACAGAGCGCTTCGGAGTTGCTCACACCAGAACTATCACGTCATGGAAAATATCCTCTGTGTGTGTGAGTACGGTTTGAGTGTGTGTGTGTGACGGAGTGAGTTTATATCCCTGTGTGTGTGTGTGTATATGTGTGTGTGACGGAGTGAGTTTATATCCCTGTGTGAGTGTGTGTGTGTGTGTGTGTGTGTGTGTCCCTTTCCGTGTGTGTCTGGCTGTGTGTCTGGCTGTGTGTGTGTGTGTGTCTGGCTGTGTGTGTGTGTCTGGCTGTGTGTGTGTGTGTGTGTGTCTGGCGTGGTGTGTGTGTGTGTTGTGTGTGTGTGTGGTGTGTGGTGTGTCTGGCTGTGTGTGTGTGTGTGTGTGTGTGTCTGGCTGTGTGTGTGTGTGTGTGTGTGTGTGTGTGTGTCTGGCTGTGTGTGTGTATGTCCCTTTCCGTGTGTGTCTGGCTGTGTGTGTGTCTGGCTGTGTGTGTGTGTGTGTGTGTGTCTGGCTGTGTGTGTGTGTGTGTGTGTGTCTGGCTGTGTGTGTGTGTGTGTGTGTGTGTGTGGCTGTGTGTGTGTGTGTGTGTGTGTGTGTGTGTGTGTGTGTGTCTGGCTGGCTGTGTGTGTGTGTGTGTGTGTGTGTGTGTGTGTGTGTGTGTGTGTGTGTCTGGCTGTGTGTGTGTGTGTGTGTGTGTGTGTGTCTGGCTGTGTGAGCGGTCTCACCGTGGCTGCCGCTGTGTGAGGAAGGTTCCGGAATGCTCAAAGCTCCTTCAAACTCCTCCTGTAGTCTGTACGCTCTCTGGAGGAGACACTCCATCTTATGGATAAACTCTGCACTGATAAGGTCCTGACCAGGAAGACACAGATATCAAAGATGTTACAAGAACACAACTTTATGCACACACAGTACATACTGCACTCCCATACATACACACCCTACTAGACACATATTCTAGCTACATACACAAACGGACCCCAGCCAACCCCAAGACCAGACAGAGAGAGAGACCGAGAGAGAGAGACACCAGACAGAGAGAGACACCAGACATAGAGAGACACCAGACAGAGAGACACCAGACAGAGAGAGACACCAGACAGAGAGAGACACCAGACATAGAGACACCAGACACCAGACAGAGAGAGACACCAGACAGAGAGAGACACCAGACAGAGAGAGACACCAGACATAGAGAGACACCAGACATAGAGAGACACCAGACAGAGAGAGACACCAGACAGCGAGAGACACCAGACAGCGAGAGACACCAGACAGCGAGAGACACCAGACAGAGAGAGACACCAGACAGAGAGAGACACCAGACAGAGAGAGACACCAGACATAGAAGAGACACCAGACATAGAGAGACACCAGACAGAGAGACACCAGACAGAGAGAGACACCAGACAGAGAGAGACACCAGACAGAGAGAGACACCAGACAGAGAGAGACACCAGACAGAGAGAGACACCAGACATAGAGACACCAGACATAGAGAGAGACACCAGACAGAGAGAGACACCAGACAGAGAGAGACACCAGACAGAGAGAGACACCAGACAGAGAGAGACACCAGACAGAGAGAGACACCAGACAGAGAGAGACACCAGACAGAGAGAGACACCAGACAGAGAGAGACACCAGACAGAGAGAGGCACCAGACAGAGAGAGACACCAGACATAGAGAGACACCAGACATAGAGAGACACCAGACAGAGAGAGACACCAGACATGCTCCCTCTAATTCTCTCTCTCTCTCTCTCTCTCCCTCCCTCCCCTCCCAGAGGACCTGAGCCCTATGACCATGCCTCAGGACTACCTGGCCTGATGACTCCTGGCTGTCCCCAGTCCACCTGGTCGTGCTGCTGCTCCAGTTTCAACTCTTCTGCCTGCGGCTATGGAACCCTGACCTGTTAACCGGACGTGCTACCTTGTCCCAGACCGGCTGTTTTTGACTCTCTCTACCGCACTTGCTGTCTCGACCTCTGAATGACCCTGCTGGTCATCTATGAACGTTTGAACGTCTTGAAGAACGATCTGGCCTTAATGGCCATGTACTCTTATAATCTCCACCCGGCACAGCCAGAAGAGGACTGGCCACCCCTCAGAGCCTGGTTCCTCTCTAGGATTCTTCCTAGGTTCCTGCCTTTCTAGGGAGTTTTTCCTAGCCACCGTGCTTCTATATCTGCATTGCTTGCTGTTTGGGGTTTTAGGCTGGGTTTCTACACTTAGAGATTCCACAAGTAGCTACAGTTGATTGTAAAATGTTTGGCATACCGATACGTTCTCCCCTCCACACTCTCCTCTCTGATGGTGTCTCCAGCCCCAGTGTTCCCCTCTACACTCTCCTCTCTGATGGTGTCTCCAGCTCCAGTGTTCCCCTCTACACTCTCCTCTCTGATGGTGTCTCCAGCCCAGTGTTCCCCTCCAACTCTCCTCTCTGATGGTGTCTCCAGCTCCAGGTTCCCCCCACACTCTCCTCTCTGAGGTGTCTCCAGCTCCAGTGTTTCCCCTCTACACTCTCCTCTCTGATGGGTCTCCAGCCCCAGTTTTGGGTTTCCCCCCACACTCTCCCCTCTGATGGGTCTCCAGCTCCAGTGTTTCCCCCCTACACTCTCTCTCTGTGTGTCTCCAGCTCCAGGGGTTCCCCCCTACACTCTCCTCTCTGATGGGTCTCCAGCCCAGGTGTTCCCCTCTACACTCCTCTCTGATGGGTCTCCAGCCCCAGTGTTCCCCTACAACTCTCCTCTCTGATGGCGTCTCCAGCCCAGTGTGTTCCCCTCTCACTCTCCTTCTGGGTCTCCAGCCCCATGTTCCCCTCTACACTCTCCTCTCTGATGGGTCTCAGCCCAGTGTTTCCCTCTACACTCTCCTCTCTTATGGGTCTCCAGGCCCCGTGTTCCCCTCTACACTCCCTCTCTAAAGGGGTCTCCCGCCCCATGTGTTCCCCTCTAACTCCCTCTCTGATGGCGTTTTCCCGCCCCAGTGTTCCCTCTACACTCTCCTCTCTGATGGCGTCTCCAGCCCAGTGTTCCCCTCACACCTCCTCTCTGATTTTTTTTTTTTGGCGTCTCCAGCCCCAGTGTTCCCCCCTACACTCTCCTCTCTGTGGCGTCTCCAGCCCAGTGTGTTCCCCTCTACACTCTCCTCTCTGATGGGTCTCCGCCCCAGTGTTCCCCTCTACACTCTCCTCTCTGATGGGTCTCCAGCCCCAGTGTTCCCCTCTACACTCTCCCTCTCTGATGGTGTCTCCAGCCCCAGTTTCCCCTCTACACTCTCCTCTCTGATGGTGTCTCCAGCCCCAGTGTTCCCCTCTACACTCTCCTCTCTGATGGCGTCTCCAGCCCCAGTGTGTTCCCCTCTACACTCTCCTCTCTGATGGCGTCTCCAGCCCCAGTGTTCCCCTCTACACTCTCCTCTCTGATGGCGTCTCCAGCCCCAGTTGTTTCCCTCTACACTCTCCTCTCTGATGGTCGTCTCCAGCCCCAGTGTTCCCCTCTACACTCTCCTCTCTGATGGCGTCTCCAGCCCCAGTGTGTGTTTCCCTCTACACTCTCCTCTCTGATGGCGTCTCCAGCCCCAGTTATTTCCCCTCTACACTCTCCTCTCTGATGGCGTCTCCAGCCCCAGTTATTTCCCCTCTACACTCTCCTCTCTGATGGCGTCTCCAGCCCCAGTGTGTTCCCCTCTACACTCTCCTCTCTGAGTGCTCTCCAGCCCCAGTGTTCCCTCTACACTCTCCTCTCTGATGGCGTCTCCAGCCCCAGTGTTCCCTCTACACTCTCCTCTCTGATGCGCCAGTTCCCTTACACTCTCTCTTGAGGTCTCCAGCCCCAGTGTTCCCCTCTACACTCTCCTCTCTGATGGCGTCTCCAGCCCCAGTGTGTTCCCCTCTACACTCTCCTCTCTGATGGCGTCTCCAGCCCCAGTGTTCCCTACACTCATCTCCACAGCTCTCACTTCTCTCTGATGGCGTCTCCCACCCCAGGTGTTCCCTCTACACTCTCCTCTCTGATGGCGTCTCCAGCCCCGTTGTTCCCCTCTACACTCTCCTCTCTGATGGTGTCTCCAGCCCCAGTGTTCCCCTCTACACTCTCCTCTCTGATGGCGTCTCCAGCCCCAGTGTTCCCCTCTACACTCTCCTCTCTGATGGCGTCTCCAGCCCCAGTTGTTCCCCTCTACACTCTCCTCTCTGATGGGGTTCTCCAGCCCCAGTGTGTTCCCCTCTACACTCTCCTCTCTGATGGTGTCTCCAGCCCCAGTTGTTCCCCTCTACACTCTCCTCTCTGATGGTGTCTCCAGCCCCAGTGTTCCCCTCTACACTCTCCTCTCTGATGGCGTCTCCAGCCCCAGTGTTTCCCCTCTACACTCTCCTCTCTGATGGCGTCTCCAGCCCCAGTGTGTTCCCCTCTACACTCTCCTCTCTGATGGCGTCTCCAGCCCCAGTGTTCCCCTCTACACTCTCCTCTCTGATGGCGTCTCCAGCCCCAGTGTTCCCCTCTACACTCTCCTCTCTGATGGCGTCTCCAGCCCCAGTGTTCCCTCCTACACTCTCCTCTCTGATGGCGTCTCCAGCCCCAGTGTTTCCCCTCTACACTCTCCTCTCTGATGGTGTCTCCAGCCCCAGTGTTCCCCTCTACACTCTCCTCTCTGATGGTGTCTCCACCCCAGTGTTTCCCCTCTACACTCTCCTCTCTATGGGCGTCTCCAGCCCCGTGTTCCCCTCTACACTCTCCTCTCTGATGGCGTCTCCAGCCCCAGTGTTCCCCCCCTACACTCTCCTCTCTGATGGCGTCTCCAGCCCCAGTTATTTCCCCTCTACACTCTCCTCTCTGATGGCGTCTCCAGCCCCAGTGTTCCCCTTCACACTCTCCTCTCTAATGGTGTCTCCAGCCCCAGTGTTTCCCCTCCACACTCTCCTCTCTGATGGTGTCTCCAGCCCCAGTGTGTTCCCTCTACACTCTCCTCTCTGATGGCGTCTCCAGCCCCAGTTGTTCCCCTCTACACTCTCCTCTCTGATGGTGTCTCCAGCCCCAGTGTTCCCCTCTACACTCTCCCTCTCTGATGGCGTCTCCAGCCCCAGTGTGTTCCCCTCTACACTCTCCTCTCTGATGGCGTCTCCAGCCCCAGTGTGTTCCCCTACACCTCCTTTTGGTTCTCCAGCCAGTGTTCCTCTACACTCTCCTCTATGGCGTCTCCAGCCCAGTGTGTTCCCCCCCTCTACACTCTCCTCTCTGATGGCGTCTCCAGCCCAGTGTGTTCCCCTCTACACTCTCCTCTCTGATGGCGTCTCCAGCCCCAGTGTTCCCCTCTACACTCTCCTCTCTGATGGTGTCTCCAGCTCCCAGTGTTCCCCTCTACCACTCTTCTCTTCTGATGGCAGTCTCCAGCCTCCCAGTGTGTTCCCCTCTTACAACTCTCCTCTCTGATGGCGTCTTCCAGCCCCAGTGTGTTCCCCTCTACCCACTCTCCCTCTTCTGGATGATGGCGTCATCCCGCTCCCCAGTGTGTTCCCCTCTACACTCTCCTCTCTGATGGCGTCTCCAGCCCCAGTGTGTTCCCCTCTACACTCTCCTCTCTGATGGCGTCTCCAGCCCCAGTGTTCCCTCTACACTCTCCTCTCTGATGGCGTCTCCAGCCCCAGGGGTTCCCCTCTACACTCTCCTCTCTGATGGCGTCTCCCAGCCCCAGTGTTGTTCCCCTCTCACCCATCTCCTCTCTGATGGCGTCTCATGCCCCAGTTTTTTCCCCGCTACTCACTTCTCCTCTTGATGGCGTCTACCAGCCCCAGTTGTTCCCATCCACACGCTCCTCTCTGAATGGTGTCTCCAGCTCCAGTTGTGTTCCCTCTACACTCTCCTCTCTGATGGCGTCTCCAGCCCCAGTGTGTTCCCCTCTACACTCTCCTCTCTGATGGTGTCTCCAGCCCCAGTGTTCCCTCTACACTCTCCTCTCTGATGGCGTCTCCAGCCCCAGTGTGTTCCCCTCTACACTCTCCTCTCTGATGGCGTCTCCAGCCCCAGTGTGTTCCCCTCTACACTCTCCTCTCTGATGATGTCTCCAGCCCCAGTGTGTTCCCCTCTACACTCTCCTCTCTGATGGTGTCTCCAGCTCCAGTGTGTTCCCCTCTACACTCTCCTCTCTGATGGCGTCTCCAGCCCCAGTGTTCCCCTCTACACTCTCCTCTCTGATGGTGTCTCCAGCCCCAGTGTTCCCCTCTACACTCTCCTCTCTGATGGCGTCTCCAGCCCCAGTGTGTTCCCCTCTACACTCTCCTCTCTGATGGCGTCTCCAGCCCCAGTGTGTTCCCCTCTACACTCTCCTCTCTGATGGCGTCTCCAGCCCCAGTGTGTTCCCCTCTACACTTTTCCCCTCTACACTCTCCTCTCTGATGGCGTCTCCAGCCCCAGTGTTTCCCTCTACACTCTCCTCTCTGATGGCGTCTCCAGCCCCAGTGTGTTCCCCTCTACACTCTCCTCTCTGATGGCGTCTCCAGCCCCAGTGTGTTCCCCTCTACACTCTCCTCTCTGATGGCGTCTCCAGCCCCAGTGTTCCCCTCTACACTCTCCTCTCTGATGGCGTCTCCAGCCCCAGTGTGTGTGTTCACCTCTACACTCTCCTCAGCTGTGAAGTCTCCAGCCTCCGGTTGAACAGAGGCACAGTCTGTCTCCTCCTCCCCTGGTCTGCCACTAAAGGTTAAGGCCTGCTCCCACCGCCTCAGAGCCTCCTCAAACAGCCCCATACCTGGCAGACAACACACATTATAAACCCGGGAAGGTCGGGTCCTGGATGCTGATTGGATGAAAACAGCATTTATAACCACAGGTATAATGCAAAAAAATACTACTTTTACTTTTGCATTTATGTTAGTAACTATTTTATAATAGCAATAAGGCACCTTGGGGTTTATGGTATATGTGCGTCTGTGTGTTAATCTGTGTGTGTGTGCTTGTGTGTGTGTGTGTGTGTGTACACGTCGTGCCTAACAGCCCTTAGACGTGGTATATTGGCCATATACCCTGGGCCTTACTGCTTAAATATACCCCCCCCCCCCCAGGACCTTACTGCCCAATTATAAAACACACACCAACGCAAGGCCCCCTCAACACAAGCAAGACCAGTGTGTGCGTGTGTTCTCACCCAAGAGGTAGAGGTTTTCAGGCGTGGTAACAGGGATGTTGACTACATTACAGTGCTCTTCATCCCAGCAGGTACAGGATGAGTTCATACTATTTACCTGGTGGAAGAAACCGTCAGTCAATAGAAGAACACCACATTCAGCAATCCAAGTCATTTGGAATCTTTCGTCGACCACATCAGCTGAGAAATTCCTATTGAATTGACTGATGAGGAAATATTGACCCCTTCTGGTAAACAGTAGCAAATTCCAACTGTGGATCATATCTGTGTGGTCTTACCGAGGCCAGACTCTGTAGTGACACAGACAGCTTGCTGTGAGGTCCTCCGTTGGGTACAAGGCCACAGGAGTAGATATTCTTACAGTTCTGGAAACTGTAGGCATCTACACATGCAAAACGACAGTCAGGTTTCATTAGAATTCTTTAATGATGCAATATTTAAAATGACTATTGCCACTTCTTATTTAAATGACTTTAAAAATCAGAGGAAACTGAGTCTCTTCACTCCAGTCAACTAGCTGGATCCCAAGGAGAAACGTAACTTTCACTAACCATCTTCCTATTCTGGGTCAGGTGTATAAGTAGGTACATTTCTCCATCTTTACCTTTCTCCTGGTGGACTACCAGGTCCAGGAACTCCAAGGTCCCCGTCTGCTCCCACTGGACTGGGGACTGGACTCCCTTCTTCCTGCCTTTCCTCCTCTGGAAGTGACGGGCGAGGAAGAGGAGACACACTGCGCTGAAGGCTGTAGCAGCAACGACCTTCTTAGTGACTGTACTGATGCTCACCACCTGGGGGAGGAAAGACAGCCGAGCGATGAGGAGAGAGAGAGAGAGAGAGAGAGAGAGATGCAGAGAGGGACGGTAAAAATGTGCATAATGAGTCATTCCTTAGGCACAGAAGACAAGTAAGCGGACTGAGACAGGGAGGGAGGGACTACTGCAAAACGTTTACCATTACAGTGATGGCAGGAAGCAGACTTTACAATGTCCAGCTACAGTGGCTTGCGAAAGTATTCACCCCCCCCCCCATTGGCATTTTTCTTATTTTGTTGCCTTACAACCTGGAAGGAAAATTGATTTTTTGGGGGGTTTGTATCATTTGATTTACACAACATGCCTACCACTTTGAAGATGCTAAATATTTTATTGTGAAACAAACAAGAAATAAGACATAAAAACTGAAAACTTGAGCGTGCATAACTATTCACCAAAGACAATACTTTGTAGAGCCACCTTTTGCAGCAATTACAGCTGCAAGTCTCTTGGGGTATGTCTCTATAAGCTTGGTACATCTAGCCACTGGGATTTTTGCCCATTCTTTAAGGCAAAACTGCTCCAGCTCCTTCAAGTTGGATGGGTTCCGCTGGTGTACAGCAATCTTTAAGTCATACCAGAGATTCTCAATTGGATTGAGGTCTGGGCTTTGACTAGGCCATTCCAAGACATTTAAATGTTTCCCCTTAAACCACTCGAGTGTTGCTTTAGCAGTATGCTTAGGGTCATTGTCCTGCTGGAAGGTGAACCTCCGTCCCAGTCTCACATCTCTGGAAGACTGAAACAGGTTTCCCTCAAGAATTTCCCCATATTTAGCGCCATTCATCATTCCTTCAATTCTGACCAGTTTCCCAGTCCCTGCCGATGAAAAACATCGGAGATGGTGTTCTCGGGGTGATGAGAGGTGTTGGGTTTGCGCCAGACATAGCGTTTTCCTTGATGGCCAAAAAGCTCAATTTTAGTCTCACCTGACCAGAGTACCTTCTTCCATATGTTTGGGGAGTCTCTCACATGCCTTTTGGCAAACACCAAACAGCTTTTTCTGGCCACTCTTCCGTAAAGCCCAGCTCTGTGGAGTGTAAATCTTAAAGTGGTCCTATGGACAGATACTCCAATCTCCGCTGGGGAGCTTTGCAGCTCCTTCAGGGTTATCTTTGGTCTCTTTGTTGCCTCTCTGATTAATGCCCTCCTTGCCTGGTCCGTGAGTTTTGGTGGGCGGCCCTCTCTTGGCAGGTTTGTTGGGTGTCATATTCTTTCAATTTTTTAATAATGGATTTAAAAATGGTGCTCCGTGGGATGTTCTGATATTTTTTTTTAATCCACACTGCCAAAGCTGACACTCCTCTGTTCTCATCCTCCTAGATCCATCTGCTGCCTTTGACACCGTGAACCAACCAGATCCTCCTGTCCACCCTCTCAGGGCTGGGCGTCTCAGGCTCTGCACACTCCTGGATTGCATCCTACCTGACAGGTCGCTCCTACCAGGTGGACGTGGAGAGGACTGACAGGTCGCT
The DNA here is from genome assembly GCA_902810595.1 of Coregonus sp. 'balchen'. Classification (NCBI taxonomy): domain Eukaryota; kingdom Metazoa; phylum Chordata; class Actinopteri; order Salmoniformes; family Salmonidae; genus Coregonus; species Coregonus sp. 'balchen'. The sequence goes on along the minus strand of LR778273.1, from coordinate 49,577,450 downwards.
CCGACCAGGTGACGTGGAGAGGATCTGTGTCCACCACGTGCCCTTACTACTGGGGTCCCCCAGGGCTTGGTTCTAGGCCCTCTCCTCTATCAAGTCAGCTGCCGCAGTCATATCCTCTCATGGTCTCTCCTATCTTTGCTATGTAGATGACACTACTTTTCTCATTCCCCTTCCGAAACTCAGGTGACGACGTGCATTTCTGCATGCCAGATATCTCAGCTTGGAAGTCGGCCCACCACCTCAAGCTCAACAAGACAGAGCTGCTCTTCCTCCCAAGGAAGGCGTGCCCGCTTCAAGACCTCTCGATCACGGTTGACGCCACTGTGTACCCCTCCCAGAGTGCAAAGAACATTGGCGTGACCCTGGACAACGTCAAAACAGTGACTCACTGCTGCAGGTTCATGTTCCACAACATCCGTAGAGTACGACCTTACTCACTAAGTACTGTGCTAGGTGGTAGTCTCACCTAGCCATCTTAAGATGAATGCACTAACTAAGTCGCTCTGGATAAGAGCTTCTGCTAAATGACTAAAATGTAATATGAATGGTTTATCTACGTCAGTTCACACCACCTAATGCCACAGACGCAACATAAAACAAGTGCAGTATTTCTCAATGAATAAATATGCATGAAAACAAGTAGTCTCTCGTTGAATGACAGACTTTTTGAAGAATCTCTACTGTCGACGAAGGGGCCTAGATTCTGCTCCCAACTTTGGCTTGATGTGTGCCTGAACAGCTGAAAAGTCCAAAATGAACAAAAGTCGTCATTATATATGCACAAACTCTTCCGAACTGTTTCGGCTTGGAAGCACGCGGATGCCTTTATGCAACCACAACAACGGCACATAGGGAAGGAGCCCATCTCCTGTTTTTGTAGTGTGAGGCAGCTTGATGTTCAAGTGCACACCCTGGACAGGACGCTTGTCCGTCACATGGCCTTCCCCACAATCCATCTCCTTAATGCTGAGTGCCGAGCAGAGGCATCGAGTCCCATTTTTAGAGTCTTTGGTATGACTCGACCTGGGATCAAACCCACAACCCTCGACCGGGGATTGAACAAACAGATTCAGAGCAGACACTAACCACAAGGCCACTGAGTTGGCTCATATTGTCAATGGTAGATTCTTACCTGTGAGAGGGAGTTGTAGAGGGTATGGGGCAGGCTGACCACGCGGATGGCTGCCAGCTGGAAGGACAGCTTGGAGGAGGGGCTAATGAGGGCGTTGTCTGTCATCGTAGCGGTCTTATCTGTCCATCACCCTGCAGTAGGGAACACAGTCCTATCCTCTTCCTTCTTCTTGAGCTGTGGAGGAGAGGACATAAGACTTAGGCTTTAACCTGGAACCAGGGCCTAAAATTAACTTTTTGGTCCACCAGCCACTGTGGCAGGTAGATGATGATTGTTTTTTAACTAGCCAAAATATTTTTTCCCCCCCTACTCAACTACATAACAACAAAACAGATGACCACGCGTTGCAGTGTTTCTAAAACATGAAATGTATTAGTAAGAAGTAAATGTAGTACATTGCTGAATTATTTCATTTAGTCGTCTAATCAAAATATTTTCAGCTGCCCCTTTAAGGGCGGGAGGTTACCGTGGTAACGGGGCCACTCGAGTCCTGTCACATGAAGAATGGCGCCGGAGGAGATGGCTGCCGTTTTACGGGCTCCTAACCAATTGTGCTGTTGTGTGTGTTTTATTGCGTTATTTGTAACTTATTTTGTACATAATGTTTCTGCCACCGTCTCTTATGACCGAAAAGAGCTTCTGGATATCAGGACAGCGATTACTCACCTTGTACTGGATGAATACTTTTTCTTTAACGAGTCGGACGCAAACAATTTTCTTCAGACACCCGACAAGGCCCAAATCCCCGTCATTCGCATGAGAAAGAGAGCGATATCGGGGACGGAGGTCAGGGGTGCCTTGTAAGGATCCGACGGCGAGTGGGTAATGTGCCTCTACCATCAGTCCTATTGGCCAACGCACAATCATCGGATAACAAAATAGACTAACTACGATCACGGATATCCTACCAACGGGACATTAGAAACTGTAATCTCTTATGTTTCACTGAGTCGTGGCTGAATGACGACATGGATAACATACAGCTAGCGGGCTATACGCTACATCGGCAGGATAGAACGGCTGACTCCGGTAAGACAAGGGGTGGCGGTCTGTGTATATTTGTAAACAACAGCTGGTGCACAAAAGCAAATACTAAGGAAGTCTCAAGGTTTTGCTCGCCTGAGGTAGAGTATCTCATGATAAGCTGTAGACCACACTATCTACCAAGAGAGTTTTCATCTATATTCTTCGTAGCTGTCTATTTACCACCACAAATTGATGCTGGCACTAAGACCACACTCAATGAACTGTATAAGGCCATAAGCAAACAGGAAAACGCTCATCCAGAGGCGGCGCTCCTAGTGGCCGGTGACTTTAATGCAGGGAAACTTAAATCCGTTCTACCTAATTTCTACCAGCATGTTAAATGTGCAACCAGAGGAAAAAGAACTCTATACCACCTTTACTCCACACACAGAGACACATACAAAGCTCTCCCTCCATTTGGCAAATCTGACCAAAACTCTATCCTCCTGATTACAAGCAAAAACTAAAGCAGGAAGCACCAGTGACTCGGTCAATAAAGAAGTGGTCAGATGACGCAGATGCTAAGCTACAGGACTGTTTTGCTGGCACAGACTGGAATATGTTCCGGGATTCTTCCGATGGCATTGAGGAGTATACCACATCAGTCACTGGCTTCATCAATAAGTGCATTGATGACGTTGTCCCCACAGTGACCGTACGTACATATCCCAACCAGAAGCCATGGATTACAGGCAACATCCGCACTGAGCTAAAAGGGTAGAGCTGCCGCTTTCAAGGAGCGGGACTCTAACCTGGACGCTTATAAGAAATCCCGCTAAGCCCTCCGACAAACCATCACACAGGCAAAGCATCAATACAGGACTAAGACTGAATCGTGCTACACCGGCTCTGACGCTCGTCGGATGTGGCAGAGCTTGCAAACTATTACAGACTACAAAGGGAAGCACAGCCGCGAGCTGCCCAATGACACGAGCCTACCAGACAAGCTTACTTCTATGCTCGCTTCGAGGCAAGCGACACTGAAACATGCATGAGAGCATCAGTTGTTCCGGACGACTGTGTGATCACGCTCTCCGTAGCCGATGTGAGGAAGACCTTTAAACAGGTCAACATTCACACACGGATTACCAGGACGTGTACTCAGAGCATGCGCTGACCAACTGGCAAGTGTCTTCACTGACATTTTCAACCTGTCCCTGACTGAGTCAATAATACCAACATGTTTCAAGCAGACCACCATGGTCCCTGTGCCCATGAACGCGAAGGTAACCTGCTTAAATGACTACTGCCCCGTAGCACTCACGTCGGTAGTCATGAAGTGCTTTGAAAGGCTGGTCATGGCTCACATCAACACCATTATCCCAGAAACCCTAGACCCACTCCAATTTGCATACCGCCCCAACAGATCCACAGATGATGCACTCTCTATTGCACTCCACACTGCCCTTTCCCACCTGGACAAAAGGAACACCTACGTGAGAATGCTATTCATTGACTACAGCTCAGCGTTCAACACCATAGTGCCCTCAAAGCTCATCACTAAGCTAAGGACCCTGGGACTAAACACCTCCCTCTGCAACTGGATCCTGGACTTCCTGACGGACCACTCCCAGGTGGTAAGGGTAGGTAACAACACATCTGCCACGCTGATCTTCAACACGGGGGCCCCTCATGGGTGCGTGTTCAGTCCCCTCCTGTACTCCCTGTTCACCCATGACTCCGTGGCCAGGCACGATTCCAACACCTTCATTAAGTTTGCCGACGACACAACAGTGGTAGGCCTGATCACCAACAACGATGAGACAGCCTATAGGGAGGAGGTCAGAGACCTGGCCATGTGGTGCCAGGATAACAACCTCTCCCTCAACGTGACCAAGACAAAGGAGATGATTGAGAACTGAACTACAGGAAAAGAAGGACAGAGCATGCCCCCATTCTCATCGACGGGGCTGTAGTGGAGCAGGTTGAGAGCTTCAGGTTCCTTGGTGGCCACATCACCAACAAACTATCATGGTCCAAACACACCAAGACAGTCGTGAAGAGGGCACGACAAAGCCTATTCCCCCTCAGGAGACTGAAAAGATTTGGCATGGGTCCTCAGATCCTCAAAAACGTATACAGCTGCACCGTCGAGAGCATCCTGACTGGTTGCAACACCGCCTGGTATGGCAACTGCTCGGCCTCCGACCGCAAGGCACTACAGGGGGTAGTGCGTACGGCCCAGTACATCACAAGAAGAGACTTGCTTGGGCCAAGAAACACAAGCAATGGACATTAGACCAGTGGAAATCTGTCCTTTGGTCTGGAGTCCAAATTGGAGATTTTTGGTTCCAACTGCCATGACATTGTGAGACGCAGAGTAGGTGAATGGATGATGTCCCACCGTGAAGCATGGAGGAGGTGTGATGGTGTGGGGGTGCTTTGCTGGTGACAGTCTGTGATTTATTTAGAATTCAAGGCACACTTAACCAGCATGGCTACCACAGCATTCTGCAGCGATACGCCATCCCATCTGGTTTTAGCTTAGTGGGACTATCATTTGTTTTTCAACAGGACAATGACCCAACACACCTCCAGGCTGTGTAAGGGCTATTTGACCAAGAAGGAGAGTGATGGAGTGCTGCATCAGATGACCTGGCCTCCACAAATCACCCAACCTCAACCCAATCGAGATGGTTTGGGATGAGTTGGACCGCAGAGTGAAGGAAAAACAGCCAACAAGTGCTCAGGATATGGGAACTCCTTCAAGACTGTTGGAAAAGCATTCCTTATGAAGCTGGTTGAGAGAATGCCAAGCGTGTGCAAAGCTGTCATCAAGGCGGCTATTTGAAGAATATAAAATAACATATTTTGATTTGTTTAACACTTTTTTTGGTTACTACATGATTCATACATGATGTGTTATTTCATAGTTTTGTTGTCTTCACTTTTATTCTACAATGTAGAAAAACCCTGGAATGAGTAGGTGTGTCCAAACATTTGACTGGTACTGTATATAATAAAAAGTGACCTGTTTTGCATGTTATTTTGGCATTAATTCGTGTTACAGATCAGTTTGAAACAATATAAAAAAAATAAAAAAAAATATCCTTCAGTTAACAAAATGCAGCTCAGTGCCCAGCTGTGGTGCTTTCCGAGTGGCGCAGTGGTCTAAGGCACTGCATCGCAGTGCTAGCTGTGCCACTAGAGATCCTCGTTCGAATCCAGGCTCTGTCGTAGCTGGCCGCGACCGGGAGACCCTTGGGGCGGTGCACAATTGGCCCAGCATCGTCCAGGGTAGGGGAGGGAATGGCCGGCAGGGATGTAGCTCAGTTGGTAGAGCATGGCGTTTGCAAAGCCAGGGTTGTGGGTTCGATTCCCACGGGGGGGTATGAAAAAAATTATAATAATGTATGCACTCACTAACTGTAAGTCGCTCTGGATAAGAGCATCTGCTAAAATGACTAAAATGTCATGTAAAATGTGGAGTGGGCAGCCAGCGAAACCACAGAGTGTGGGCGTTGGCAATCTTCTTTAGTTGCGCCGTGATTGGCTCAGTGTTCTGTCACTCATGGGGACACTACATCGCTGCAGAATCTACAGGGAGAGCTCGGCAGTTCAAGCCCCCTCGGGTGCTGCCAGACATTCACATTAGAAGACAAGCAGTCATCATGAATCACGTCGACACTCCACTGGCAAATCCTTGTCATATGAAGAGAAAATGATAGATAAAAACGTATCGGGTGCTCATCGGTTGTATTTTCTTTCTTTAGACCACATAGGCCGAATAAACATACTTCAAATGTTTCTCTCTCAGTAAAGTTAAGGTCTCAACGTCTTGCTAAATTGATCTAACATCTGAATTTCTGTCGGTCCATTTTTGAAAGTGCTGAAGGATGGCCTACCTAGTCGAAGCTCTTTTGCTTGCACTAGCTTATACTTAATGATACAAGAACAAACATAAGAATTTACTAAACATAAATATAATAATGTTTGTGTATGGTTCAAAAGTCATGCTGGCGTTCGTTATTATCGAAGGAGAAATGCGGTTCTTATCAAGTTACACAAATCCACAAGGAGTCAGTAGAAACCATATTTATTTAAGCAAGTCAGCCATGGATTTTGGCCGTAAGTAAACGAGGCTGAATGAACTGTTTCGCTGCCAGACAAGACTCCTCTGATAGCCAGGTGTAGCAGTGGTAAGGTGTTGGGACTGCTGTTGGGACTCTGCTGTTTGGATGGCTTTATGGAGGCCCTAACAGCTTGGGACTCTGCTGTTTGGATGGCTTTATGGAGGCCCTAACAGCTTGGGACTCTGCTGTTTGGATGGCTTTATGGAGGCCCTAACAGCTTGGGACTCTGCTGTTTGGACGGCTTTATGGAGGCCCTAACAGCTTGGGACTCTGCTGTTTGGGGATGGCTTTATGGAGCCCTAACAGCGTGGGACTCTGCTGTTTGGCTGGGCTTTATGGCGGCCCTAACAGCTTGGTACTCTGCTGTTTTGGACGGCTTTATTTATGGCGGCCCCTAACAGCTTGGGACTCTGCTGTTTGGACGGCTTTATGGAGGCCCTAACAGCTTGTGGTCAGTGTTATAGTGCAATTAATGTATTGTTTAGTGTTGTGTAGTGGCTTTGCTGGCATGCATCTCAAAACATGGTTTGAGTCTCCCCCACCAGATGAACATGGCAAAAAAATTGCCACGTTCAATTAGCAGCTATGAAACAAAACAGCAGAAAACACTTTGAAAACAAGCTCTCTGCCAGTATTTTCTAACATGTTCTCCTACTTGACATACCATTTTTATTCACAGAGTAATGCTCGCACTGTAGAGCCCTGCAAATTGACCCACCCGCCCCCCGCCAACTGGCTGGTGAAATAGATTTTCTTCCCCGCCAAACCTGAATCTACCTTCATTGGCGGGTGTTAAATCGGTAACCTTGGGACCCTTAGTGAAACAATCCTGGAGTTTCCGCAGAATACACTCTTCTGAACATGACATTAAAAATGGTTCTATCTCCCCCTCTATCGCATTATGGGTCATTCGCCACCCAGATAATTACAATGACTGCCATGGGTGAAACGGCTGTGTGACAACTTGTCAACATTTAATTCCATGGAACAGGATAACTGATTGCTGCAATATTATTAATGTTCTCCCGCCAACGCCTATTATTAGTTCTCCCCAAATGGAAAGAACCATAACCCTTATGATTAGGCGACCCTCCGCTACACTATATGAACAAAGTCCCTCAACCTGGATAGCCCTGCGCATTAATGGTCCTCCTCCACCCATATTAAAGTCCCTAGAATTAACCCTGCACCCTATGAATTGAAAGGACCCTTCGAGATCATCCAGTGAAAACAGGGAATACCCCTGAATGATATTATACCTATCTGCCCCCGGAACCTATGAATAAAGACCTCCTAGAATTAAAGGCCGACGTGCGGCCTCCTCTAGCATGAATTATAGCCTACTCCCCTGAGAAGTTAAAGGCCGGGGCTCCTATCTGAAAGGGCAGGATTGGATACCTAGTCTGAATGAAGGGAGGGGCTACCTATCTGAAAGGGACAGGGGAGGGGGATACCTAGTCTGAAAGGGACAGGGGGAGGGGATACCTAGTCTGAAAGGGCACGGAGGGGGATACCTAGTCTGAAAGGGACAGGGGGGGGGGATACCTAGTCTGAAAGGGACAGGGGGAGGGGGATACCTAGTCTGAAAGGGACAGGGGGAGGGATACCTAGTCTGAAAGGGACAGGGGGAGGGGGATACCTAGTCTGAAAGGGACAGGGGGAGGGGGATACCTAGTCTGAAAGGGACAGGGGGAGGGGGATACCTAGTCTGAAAGGGACAGGGGGGGGATACCTAGTCTGAAAGGGACAGGGGGAGGTACCTAGTCTGAAAGGGACAGGGGGGGGATACCTAGTCTGAAAGGGACAGGGGGTACCTAGTCTGAAAGGGACAGGGGGGGATACCTAGTCTGAAAGGGACAGGGGAGGGGATACCTAGTCTGAAAGGGACAGGGGGATACCTGTCTGAAAGGGACAGGGGGATACCTAGTCTGAAAGGGACAGGGGAGGGGGATACCTAGTCTGAAAGGGACAGGGGGAGGGGGATACCTAGTCTGAAAGGGACAGGGGGAGGGGGATACCTAGTCTGAAAGGGACAGGGGGATACCTAGTCTGAAAGGGACAGGGGAGGGGATACCTAGTCTGAAAGGGACAGGGGGATACTAGTGAAAGGGAAGGGAGGGGGATACCTAGTCTGAAAGGGACAGGGGGAGGGGGATACCTAGTCTGAAAGGGACAGGGGGGAGGGGGATACCTAGTCTGAAAGGGACAGGGGGGAGGGGGATACCTAGTCTGAAAGGGACAGGGGGATACCTAGTCTGAAAGGGACAAAGAAAGGGACGGGAGGGGGATACCTAGTCTGAAAGGGACAGGGGGAGGGGGATACCTAGTCTGAAAGGGACAAGGGGGAGGGGGATACCTAGTCTGAAAGGGACAGGGGGAGGGGGGATACCTAGTCTGAAAGGGACAGGGGGGAGGGGATACCTAGTCTGAAAGGGACACAAGGGGGGGAGGGGGATACCTAGTCTGAAAGGGACAGGGGGGAGGGGGGATACCTAGTCTGAAAGGGACAGGGGGGGATACCTAGTCTGAAAGGGACAGGGGGGGAACTAGTCGAAAGGGAGGGGGAGGGATACCTAGTCTGAAAGGGACAGGGGGGAGGGGGAACCTAGTCTGAAAGGGACAGGGGGAGGGGGATACCTAGTCTGAAAGGGACAGGGGGGAGGGGGATACCTAGTCTGAAAGGGACAGGGGGAGGGGATACCTAGTCTGAAAGGGACAGGGGGGAAGGGGGATACCTAGTCTGAAAGGGACAGGGGGGATACCTAGTCTGAAAGGGACAGGGGGGAGGGGGATACCTAGTCTGAAAGGGACAGGGGGGAGGGGGATACCTAGTCTGAAAGGGACAGGGGGGAGGGGGATACCTAGTCTGAAAGGGACAGGGGGAGGGGGATACCTAGTCTGAAAGGGACAGGGGGGAGGGGGATACCTAGTCTGAAAGGGACAGGGGGAGGGGATACCTAGTCTGAAAGGGACAGGGGGAGGGGGATACCTAGTCTGAAAGGGACAGGGGGAGGGGATACCTAGTCTGAAAGGGACAGGGGGAAGGGGGATACCTAGTCTGAAAGGGACAGGGGGGAAGGGGGATACCTAGTCTGAAAGGGACAGGGGGAGGGGGATACCTAGTCTGAAAGGGACAGGGGGAGGGGGATACCTAGTCTGAAAGGGACAGGGGGAGGGGGATACCTAGTCTGAAAGGGACAGGGGGGGGGGGGGATACCTAGTCTGAAAGGGACAGGGGGAAGGGGGATACCTAGTCTGAAAGGGACAGGGGGGAGGGGGATACCTAGTCTGAAAGGGACAGGGGGGGGGATACCTAGTCTGAAAGGGACAGGGGGATCTAGTCTGAAAGGGACGGGGAGGGGGATACCTAGTCTGAAAGGGACAGGGGGAGGGGGGGATACCTAGTCTGAAAGGGACAGGGGGAGGGGGATACCTAGTCTGAAAGGGACAGGGGGAGGGGGATACCTAGTCTGAAAGGGACAGGACAGGGGACAGGGGGAGTATCCTAGTCTGAAAGGGACAAGGGGGAGGGGGATACCTAGTCTGAAAGGGACAGGGGAGGGGGATACCTAGTCTGAAAGGGACAGGGGGAGGGGGATACCTAGTCTGAAAGGGACAGGGGGAGGGGGATACCTAGTCTGAAAGGGACAGGGGGATACCTAGTCTGAAAGGGACAGGGGGAGGGGGATACCTAGTCTGAAAGGGACAGGGGGGAGGGGATACCTAGTCTGAAAGGGACAGGGGGGGGGATACCTAGTCTGAAAGGGACAGGGGGAGGGGGATACCTAGTCTGAAAGGGACAGGGGGAGGGGATACCTAGTCTGAACCTAGTCTGAAGGGACAGGGGGAGTCTGGTAAAAAGGAGGGGGGAGACCTAGTCTGAAAGGGACAGGGGGGGGGGACTGTGGGGACAGTGGGGGGGGATCCTAGTCTGAAAGGGACAAGGGGGAGGGGGATACCTAGTCTTGAAGGGACAGGGGAGGGGGATACCTAGTCATGTCAAGGGATACCTAGTCTGAAAGGGACAGGGGGGGGGGATACAGTTGTACAACTGAACGCATTCAACTGAAAAGTGTCTTCCACATTTAACCCAACCCCTCTGAATCAGAAATGGCATCCTATTCCAGTACTTTAGACCAGGGCCCATTATTCCCTATATAGCGCTCTACTTTTGACCAGAGATCTATGGGCCCTGGTCCAAAGTAGTGCACAAAATAGGGTGGGATTTGGGACACTGCAGCCCAGGCTATTTGGATGTGCTGCTGAGAGTCCAGACATGACACAGGCTGGCCCAGGAATAAACACCATGGGTTACAGCCCAAATAGTACCCTGTTCCCTTTATAGTGCACTACTTTTGTTCTGGTCAAAAGTAGCGCACTATATAGGGACTAGGGTGCCATTTGGGACATACCCACAGATCTTTAACTGCCTCTCAGAATGTACGTGACAGGAGGACAGGGAAACTAGCATGCAGCTTTCAGTCTTACTGAAGAGAGATCCTTTCCTTTGATTTACCACAGAAGAACAAAGTCTAATAGGAGCAGCAGTGTTTACTGTTTATATTCTGAAGAAAAATATAAAAAAACGCAACATGTGACAAATTCAACAATTTTACTGAGTTACAGTTCATAAGGAAATCAGTCAACTGAAATAAATGAGGCACTGGGAGACAGGCCCAGCCATGCAGGCGTTCATCCCCACAAAATGGCTCTATTACAGACAGAAATACTTCTGTTTCATCAGCTGTCCGGGTGGTAACCAAACTTCTTCCATTTAAGAATGATGGAGGCCACTGTGTTCTTGGGGACCTTCAATACTGCAGACATTTTTTGGTACCCTTCCACAGATCTGTGCCTCGACACAATCCTGTCTCGGAGCTCTACGGACAATTCCTTTGACCTCATGGCTTGGTTTTTGCTCTGACATGCACTGTCAACTGTGGGACCTTATATAGACAGGTGTGTCCCTTTCCAAATCATGTCCAATCAATTTAATTTACCACAGGTGGACTCCAATCAAGTTGTAGAAACATCTCAAGGCTGATCAATGGAAACAGGATGCACCTGAGCTCAATTTCGAGTCTCATAGCAAAGGGTCTGAATAGTTATGTAAATAAGGTATTTCTGTTTATTATTTTTAATACATTTGCTAAAATTTCTAAAAAACTGTTTTCGCTTTGTCATTATGGGGTATTGTGTGTAGATTGCTGAGGAAATGTTTTTTTTAAATCAATTTTGGAATAAGGCTGTAACGTAACAAAATGTGGAAAAAGTCAAGGGGTCTGAATACATTCCGAAGGCACTGTACAGGGAACAGGGTACCATTGGGGATACAGCCCTGACACCCACTGCCTGGTCGCTCCTCCTCGTGGTCTTGCCCTATCAAGACTGATTATCCCGCTGGACTTAATCCGCTCCTGGGATAAAAATAAACACCATCTCTAGAACCGAGGTCTTGACTTAAATCTTCATTCTCCTGCCCACCCAAGGTGGGAATACAACGCACATATTAATATACACTGAACAAAATATAAAAACGCAACATGTAAAGTGTTGGTCCCATGTTTCATGAGCTGAAATAAAAGATCCCAGAAATGTTCCAAATGCACAAAAAAATGTATTTTCTCAAAATTGTGCGCAAATTTCATTACATCCCTGTTAGTGAGCATTTCTCCTTTGTCAAGATAATCCATCCACCTGACAGGTGTGGCATATCAAGAAGCTGATTTAAACAGCATGATCATTACACAGGTGCACCTTGTGCTGGGGACAATAAAACTGCACATTTTAGAGTGGCCTTTTGTCACACAAGACAATGCCACAGATGTCTCAAGTTGAGGGAGCGAGCAATTGGCATGCTGACTGCAGGAATGTCCACCAGAGGGGTTGCCAGAGAATTGAATGTTCATTTCTCTACCATAAGCTGCCTCCAACGTCATTTTAGAGAATTTGGTCCAACAGGCTTCACAACCGCAGAACACCTGTAAGGCGTAGTGTAGGAGGGCGAGCGGTTTTCTGATGTCAACACCCCATGATGTATGGGCAGGCATATGCTACGGACAAACAAACACAATTGCATTTTATCAATGGCAATTTGAATGCACAGCGATACCGTGACGAGATCCTTAGGCCCATCGTCGTGCCGTTTATCCAACCGCCATCACCTCATGTTTCAGCATGATAATGCAAAGCCCCATGTCGCAAGCACCTGTACACAATTCCTGGAAGCTGAAAATGTCCCAGTTCTTCCATGGCCTACATACGCACCAGACATGTCACCCATTGCGCTTGTTTAGGATGCTCTGGATCAATGTGTACGACAGCGTGTTCCAGTTCCCGACAATATCCCCTACCTACATGTCCAAATTACCTGGACTAACCTGTACCCCCTGTATATAACCTCATTGTTATATTGTGTTAATTACATTTTTATTTGATTTAATCTATTTTCTTAAAACTGCATTGTTGGTTGAGGGCTTGTAAGTAAGCATTTCACAGTAAGGTCTACACCGGTTGTATTCGGCGCAAGTTAAAGCAGGTGTCCTAGCTCTGGAATATCCTAGAATATCCTAGATCAAAAACACGGAACGGCTGCGGATCCCGGAGGAGAGGTTTGATAGCAATCGCACATACCATGCAATGTTACTAGCTAGCTCAACAAGCTAACTAACTAAATAGCTACCTAGCTGACGTTAGCGAATGTAAATTCAATACACTTAAAGTGAGGACTCTTACGTAAAACACATTGTCAGTTAGGCCTACATGTATATAGTTAAGTGGCTGCGACAGCCTTGATAAATAAAGCTAAATGAATAGCAGAAAAAACAACATGTACCTTCAAGGCTTCAGTATGTTCCTCCCAACACCAGCCTCCTCCCTCTCGGTGACAAAGCTGCAAATCTCCAATCAGCCAAGTCACGATTCTTTCCGGTGTCGCTTTCAAAATTAAAGCCTAGCGGAAGGCTTGGAAATGTTCCTACACAGTCAACCTATATCGAAGTCTTCAATCTATTTATAGTAAGGTTGTCAAACTTATTCCATGGAGGGCCTAGTGTCTGCTGTTTTTTTTTTTACCTTTCAATGAAGACCTAAACAACCAAGTGAGGGGAGTTCCTTACTAATCAGTGACCTTATTTCATCAATCAAGTACAAGGGAAGAGCGAAAACCTGCAGACACTCTGCACTCCACGGAATGAGTTTATCACGTGATAAATAGGGCCACTTACGTAGGCCTTTGTAAAGTCACATCATAACGTTCTCAGACGGAGTTTGGCAAACCCTGCTCTAACCGACAGCAACAGTATGGGTAGGCTAGTCTACATGATGAGATAATTATGGATAACGGCAGTGAAGCATCATGTCACTAAGTCACCTGCTATTTATTGGAAAGGAGGATCAAGAACCATGCACTTTCACCACCCTGTGAAGTTCATCATTACATTATTTTTACATTTTAGTCATTTTAGCAGACGCGCTTATCCAGAGCGACTTACAGTTAGTGAGTGCATACATTTTGGTTCCAATTTTTATTTTTTTTCATACTGGCCCCCGAACCCACAACCCTGGCGTTGCAAACGCCATGCTCTACCAACTGAGCTACATCCCTGCTGACCATTCCCTCCCCTACCCTGGACGACGCTGGATGTGCGCCGCCCCATGGGTCTCCCGGTCGCGGGCGGCTACGACAGAGCCTGGATTCGAACCAGGATTTCTAGTGGCACAGTGGCCTTAGACCACTGCGCCACTCGGGAGGTTTTTAACACACAGAGAATAATGTAGTCTACTGTATTCAACACACAGACAATACTGTAGTCACTAAGTCACTATTTTACCTTCATAAAGACACTTGCTATTTATTGGAAAGGAGGATCAAGATCACCATGCACTTTCACCACCCTGTGAAGTTCATTATAACTTATTTCATCTGTAGCCTAATAAACTGCATGGTTTCCCGAGTCGCAGTGGGAGGACCACACACCATATCATCCCGTGACTCCAAATCTATTTCAATTTGTTTACTGGTCAGCGCTTGGGCTGGCATTGTGCAGAATCTGAATTTTGTTATCCCACTCTTGGTCGCCAGGTGGCGCAGCAACACCCGTTTCCACACAACCATGCCTTTTGGCGAATCCATTTGTGGTTTCAGGGTGGGTGGGAAAGGAGTTGGGTGCAGTTGAATCAGTGAAGGTAACCTGTAGTGGACTTGTGATATTTTTTTGTGTTTCTTCTGACCAGAGGGAGTGGGCACGCTGTGTCGCGCAACTTGGGTCAAGATCTGTTTCTTGCTTTGCTCTTAGGAACAGGGAACCATTGAAAGTAGTGATTTCTGGGGTAGCGTTAAGTGTAGAGGTGGAGCAATTGAAGTTGTAGATTCCTGGTGTTTGTGATGCCCGCCGTTTGGTGCGAGGCAGACCCGGTGGTGAGTGAGGTGAAACAGAGGAGTCACTGTCACTCCTTTTGAGTCAGAGTCTTTACCCGACAAAGTCAAGTTAGGATATATCAGTTATCCTGTTAGAGCTTTTGTGCCGAATCCACTGCGGTGTTTCATGTGCAAAGTTTATGGTCATGTTGCAGCAGTTTGTAGGAGGGAGATTCCAAGATGTGGGAAGAGTGCAGGAGGGCATGGGATAGAGGATTGTGTAGTTTCAGTGCATAAAGTTGTGTGTCTACTGTGGGAGTGCCCATGTTGCTGGGGATCGGAAGTGTCCGGTGCAAGTGTCATATGCTGAGGCAGTGAAGAAAGTAGAGGAGGATGGTTCAAGGATCCTGAGAGGATCCCTGTGAGTAGTAGATCTGTGCCAGCACAGAGGGGTAGGCCAACGAGTGATATATATTTTTAAATTTTAGTCATTTAGCAGACGCTCTTATCCAGAGCGACTTACAGTTAGTGAGTGCATACATTTTCATACTGGCCCCCCGTGGAAAACGAACCCACAACCCTGGCGTTGCAAGCGCCATGCTCTACCAACTGAGCTACGGGGGACTTGCATATATGCTTCAGTAAGGTTGTCTTCTTAGCGTTCATAGCAATGGTTATCAACTGTAGTATTTGGATATACGAGATTTGACTTCAGAAGAGTTACAGGGTGTGTTGAGTGGTGGTTTCCCGTCCTCGCAGGCCATTGGTGCAGGAGCAGTAGTGGAATGGGCCAATGGGGTAGTGGGGTTTTAATGTGTAGAGTTAGATGGAAGGGTGTTTTTTAATTATTATAATATATACATAATAAATATTTATTCTTCTTATTATTTATGTATTACTTTTTTATTTTGTATCACAAAGTATAATGGATTTATATTATAGTCCAGTTGGGAGCGGTAATGCAACATATTGGGTGCCAACCGCCGTTAAACTCCAAAGAAGAAGAAGAAGAAGGCGGCTCCTCAACCTGGAAGTTGTGCATTACGAACGAACGGTTTCTCTTTAAACGGTTAAATTTCGAAGGCTCACAGTTTGAAGTAATGTCAAGGATAGATCTTGAGCCGGTGTGTTAGTGTTAGAACATATCCGGATCGTTTCTTCCTTCCTATAATTTCCAAACGTGCAGGTAAGAGCCAAGGGGTTATTTTCGGTGGTTGCTGCAGACACGAGAAGCCAGCAGCAGTTTACGTTTACTAGCTAAACTAGCTAACGTTAGCATGACAGCTTCATCCACCTGTCAATCTATTATGTTCCCATCAAGACAGTTATTGTTAGCTAGCCTGAATCGCTGTAATAATGTTCAGATAACTCTGTTTGATTCACATCGGGATTGAATTGGACCTAAAAACATATTTCACATCGACTGGTTAGCATGTTGGCTAGTTAGCTTACCGGGCCAACTGCCTTTGGCCGTTAGATTAGCTAGCCTCAGCCGGTGAACTGGCGCACCGACTGAACTGCAGGTAATGTCCGCCCCGTGTGCCAATTTATGGTTGAATAGCTAGCAGCTAACTAAATACATTACTTCCAGTTGCTAGCAACTGTTTTGACATGCTGGTTGTTACTTAGTTAACTGGTCTGAGAAATGTAAGGGACTAGCAGCAAAAGGGATGTTCATTTCTTTTTGTATGAATCAGTTTGAAGTCTAGTGCTCGGTTCAGAACAAATGCCCCGCCCAGCATTTGGCTATGCTTGATCATTCTGATTAATTTATTAATTGATGTATATCAAGTTTCATTGTGAAAATTGAGTAATATTGGAGATTATTATCTCACGAATTGATGAGGCTTTGGGTGAAAAACCTATATTCTCCGAGGATCGGATTGGTGGTGGTTGTTGCAAGGGTGTGTATATGTATATATATATATGTATGTATGTATGTATACGTGTGAATTCAGACCCCTTGACTTTTTCCAAATTTTGTTACATTACAGCCTTATTCAAAAATGGCTTTAAAAAAATGTTTTTCGCATCAATCTACACACAACACCCCATAATGATAAATCATAATAATATGCCATTTAGCAGACGCTTTTATCCAAAGCGACTTAAAGCAAAAATGGGTTTTTAGAAATTTTTGCAAATGTATTACAAATAAAAAAACGGAAATATTACATTTACATAAGTATTCAGACCCTTTACTCAGTACTTTGTTGAAGCACCTTTGGCAGCAATTACATCCTCGAGTCTTCTTGGGTATGAAACTACAAGCTTGGCACACATGTATTTGGGTAGTTTCTCCCATTCTTCTCTGCAGATCCTCTCAAGCTCTGTCAGGTTGGATGGGGAGCGTTGCTGCACAGCTATTTTCAGGTCTCTCCAGAGATGTTCGATCGGGTTAAAGTCCGGGCTCTGGGTGGGCCACTCAAGGACATTCAGAGACTTGTCCCAAAGCCACTCCTGCGTTGTCTTTGCTGTGTGCTTAGGGTCGTTATCCTGTTGGAAGGTGAACCTTTGCCCCAGTCTGAGGTCCTGAGCACTCTGGAGCAGGTTTTCATCAAGGATCTCTCTGTACTTTGCTCTGTTCATCTTTGCCTCAATCCTGACTAGTCTTCCAGTCCCTGCCGCTGAAAAACATCCCCACAGCATGATGCTGCCACCACCATGCTTCACCGTAGGGATGGTGCCAGGTTTCCTCCAGACATGAAGCTTGGCATTCAGGCCAAAGAGATCAATCTTGGCTTCATCAGACCAGAGAATCTTGTTTCTCATGGTCTGAGAGTCCTTTAGGTGCCTTTTGGCAAACTCCAAGTGGGCTGTCATGTGCCTTTTACTGAGGAGTGGCTTCTGTCTGACCACTCTACCATAAAGGCCTGATTGGTGAAGTGCTGCAGAGATGGTTGTCCTTCTGGAAGGTTCTCCCATCTCCACAGAGGAAGTCTGGAGCTCTGTCAGAGTGACCATCGGGTCCTTGGTCACCTCCCTGACCAAGACCCTTCTCCCTCGATTGCTCAGTTTGGCCAGGCGGCCAGCTCTAGGAAGAGTCTTCTTCTATTTTAAAGAATGATGGAGGCCACTGTATTCTTGGGGACCTTCAATGCTGCTGAAATGTTTTGGTACCTTTCCCTAGATCTGTGCCTCAACACAATCCTGTCTCGGAGCTCTACGGACAATTCCTTTGTCCTCACGGCTTGGTTTTTGCTCTGACATGCACTGTCAACTGTGGGACCTTATATAGACAGGTGTGTGCCTTTCCAAATCATGTCCAATCAATTGAATTTACCACAGGTGGACTCCAATGAAGTTATATAAACATCTCAAGGATGATCAATGGAAACAGTAAGCACCTGATCTCAATTTCGAGTCTCATAGCAAAGGGTCTGAATACTTATGTAAATAAGGTATCTGATTTTTATTAGTAATAATTTTCAACAATTTCAAAACCAGTTTTCGCTTTGTCATTATGGGGTATTGTGTATTTTTTTAAAGAGCCATTTTAGAATAAGGCTGAAACGTAACAAAATGTGGAAAAAGTAAAAGGGGTCTGAATACTTTCCGAAGGCGCTGTGTGTGTATATACAGTACCAGTCAAAAGTTTGGACACCTACTCATTCAAGGGTTTTTCTTTATTTTTACTATTTTCTACATTGTAGAATAATAGTGAAGACATCAACTATGAAATAACTAATGTAGTAACCAAAAAAGTGTTTAACAAATCAAAATATATTTTATATTTGAGATTCTTCAAATAGCCACCCTTTGCCTTGACAGCTGTGCACACTCTTGGCATTCTCTCAACCATCTTCACCTGGAATGCTTTTCCAACAGTCTTGAAGGAGTTCCCACATATGCTGAGCACTTCTTGGCTGCTTTTCCTTCACTCTGCGGTCCGACTCATCCCAAACCATCTCAATTGGGTTGAGGTCGGGGGATTGTGGAGGCCAGGTCATCTGATGCAGCACTCCATCACTCTCCTCCTTGGTTAAATAGCCCTTACACAGCCTGGAGGTGTGTTGGGTCATTGTCCTGTTGAAAAACAAATGATAGTCCCACTAAGCCCAAACCAGATGGGATGGCGTATCGCTGCAGAATGCTGTGGTAGCCATGCTGGTTAAGTGTGCCTTGAATTCTAAATAAATCACAGACCGTGTGACCAGCAAAGCACCCCCACACCATAACACCACCTCCTCCATGCTTTACGGTGGGAAATACACATGTGGAGATCATCTGTTCACACACACACACCGCATCTCACAAAGACATAGCGGTTGGAACCAAAAATCTCCAATTTGGACCAAAGGACAGATTTCCACCGGTCTAATGTCCATTGCTCGTGTTTCTTGGCCCAAGCAGGTCTCTTCTTCTTATTGGTGTATTTTAGTAGTGGTTTCTTTGCAGCAATTCGACCATGAAGGCCTGATTCACTCAGTCTCCTCTGAACAGTTGATGTTGAGATGTGTCTGTTACTTGAACTCTGTGAAGCATTTATTTGTGCTGCAATCTGAGGCTGGTAACTCTAATGAACTTATCCTCTGCAGCATAGGTAACTCTGGGTCTTCCTTTCCTGTGGCAGTCCTCATGAGAGCCAGTTTCATCATAGCGCTTGATGGTTTTTGCAACTGCACTTGAAGAAACTTTAAAAGTTCTTGAAATTTTCCGGATTGACTGACCTTCCTGTGTTAAGCCAGTTTGTTCTGTGAAGGGAGTAGTACACAGCGTTGTACGAGATCTTCAGTTTCTTGGCAATTTCTCGCATGGAATAGCCTTCATTTCTCAGAACAAGAATAGACTGACGAGTTTCAGAAGAAAGTTATTTGTTTCTTGCCATTTTGAGCCTGTAATCGAACCCACAATTGCTGATGCTCCATATACTCAACTAGTCTCAAGAAGGGCAGTTTTATTGCTTCTTTAATCAGCACAACAGTTTTCAGCTGTGCTAACATAATTGCAAAAGGGTTTTCTAATGATCAATTAGTCTTTTAAAAGTATAAACTTGAATTAGCAAACACAACGTGCCATTGGAACACAGGACTGATGGTTGCTGATAATGGGCCTCTGTACGCCTATGTAGATATTCCATAAAAAATCAGCCGTTTCCAGCTACAATAGCCATTTACAACATTAAATGTCTACACTGTATTTCTGATCAATTTTTAATGTTATTTTAATCGACAAAAAAATTGCTTTTCTTTCGAAAACAAAGACATAACCTTTGAACTGTAGTGTGTGTGTGTATATATAAGTAGCAGCAGCAGCGTATGGAGTTTAGTAGTCAGGGTGGCCATTTGATGAACTGTTCAGCAGTCTGATGACTTGGGGTTAGAAGCTGTTAAGGTGCCTTTTGGTTCCAAACTTGGTGCTCCGGTACCGCTTGCAATGTGATAGCAGAGAGAACAGTCTATGACTTGGGCGGCTGGAGTTTTTAGGGCCTTCCTCTGACACCACCTGGTATAGAGGTCCAGGATGGCAGGAAGCTTGGCCCCAGTGATGTACTGGGCCGTACGCACTACCCTCTGTAGCGCCTTGTGGTCGGATGCCAAGCAGTTGCCATACCAGGCGGTGATGCAGCCAGTCAAGATGCTCTCGATGGTGCATCTGTAGAGCTTTGAGGATTTGAGGGCCCATGCCAAATCTTTTCAGCCTCCTGAGGGGAGAAGAGGCTTTATAGTGCCCTCTTCACGACTGTCTTGGTGTGATTGGACCATGATAGATCCTTAGTGATGTGGACACCGCTCCTCTACAGCCCTGTCGATTTGAATGGGGACGTGTTCAGTCCTCCGTTTCCTGTAGTCCACGATCAGCTCCTTTGTCCTGGAGAACCTTGAAGTGTTCTTATCAGCTGTGTAAAGTGCATTTATTAGCGTGCGTGTGAGTCAGAGAGAGAGAGAGAGAGAGAGAAGACTATGGCTGGGACCTATGCAGACTGATAGTTGTGCTGACCTGAGGAAACACTATTGATCTGTAAAGGATTGGACCTGACCTGTCCTGCTGGACCATCTATCTAGTGTTATCGCTCACTCTCACCGTGCTCCCTGGGTTGGGCTGTAGAGAGGTACTGTCTCTCACCGTGCTCCCTGGGTTGGGCTGTAGAGAGGTACTGTCTCTCACCATGCCTCCCTGGGTTGGGCTGTAGAGGAGGTACTGTCTCTACCAACCGTGGCTCCCCCTTGGTTGGGCTGTAAAGAGAGGTAACTGTCCTCCTCAACCGTGCCTCCCTGGGTTGGGCTGTAGAGAGGTACTGTCTCTCACCGTGCTCCCTGGGTTGGGCTGTAGAGAGGTACTGTCTCTCACCATGCTCCCTGGGTTGGGCTGTAGAGAGGTACTGTCTCTCACCGTGCTCCCTGGGCTGTAGAGAGGTACTGTCTCTCACCATGCTCCCTGGGCTGTAAGAAGGGGACGGTCCTCTCACCATGCTC
>LR778273.1:49499585-49556344 GCA_902810595.1 Coregonus sp. 'balchen' | reverse complement strand
AGAAAAGAGCCGTTTAAATTCTACAACACCTAAAAGGAAGTGATTCCCAAACCTTCCATAACAAAGCCATCACCTACAGAGAGATGAACCTGGAGAAGAGTCCCCTAAGTAAGCTGGTGCTGGGGCTCTGTTCACAAACAGACCCCACAGAGCCCCAGGACAGCAACACAATTAGACCCAACCAAATCATGAGAAAACTAAAAGATAATTACTTGACACATTGGAAAGAATTAACAAAAAAACAGAGCAAACTAGAATGCTATTTGGCCCTAAACAGAGAGTACACAGTGGCAGAATACCTGACCACTGTGACTGACCCAAACTGAAGGAAAGCTTTGACTATGTAAAGACTCAGTGAGCATAGCCTTGCTATTGAGAAAGGCCGCCGTAGGCAGACCTGGCTCTCAAGAGAAGACAGGCTATGTGCACACTGCCCACAAAATGAGGTAGAAACTGAGTGGCACTTTTTAACCTCCTGCCAAATGTATGATCATATTAGAGACACATATTTCCCTCAGATTACACAGACCCACAAAGAATTCCACAACAAATCCAATTTTGATAAACTCCCTTATCTATTGGGTGAAATACCACAGTGTGCCATCACAGCAGCAAGATTTGTGACCTGTTGCCACAAGAAAAGGGCAACCAGTGAAGAACAAACAAATTGTAAATACAACCCATATTTATGTTTATTTACTTTTTCCTTTTGTACTTTAACTATTTGCACATCGTTATAACACTGTGCAAAGACATCATATGAAATGTGTCTATTCCTTTGAAACTTGTGAGTGTAATGTTTACTGTTAATATTTTATACATTATTTCACTTTTGTTTATTATCTATTTCACTTGCGTTGGCAATGTAAACATATGTTTCCCAATGCCAATAAAGCCCTTTGAATTGAATTGAATTGAGAGGGGGGGGGGGGGGGGGGGGGGGGGGGGGGGGGGGAGTATGTGTGTGTGTGTGTGTGTGTGTGTGTGTGTGTGTGTGTGTGTGTGTGTGTGTGTGTGTGTGTGTGTGTGTGTGTGTGTGTGTGTGTGTGAGATAGGGTAAAGTCTCCATATCCGAACGTATTGGTTGTACATTTTCCAGTGTGCTATGTGTTATTCCAGTGTAGTAGGTTTGGCTATGTGTTATTCCAGTGTAGTAGGTTTGGCTATGTGTTATTCCAGTGTAGTAGGTTTGGCTATGTGTTATTCCAGTGTAGTAGGTTTGGCTATGTGTTATTCCAGTTGTAGTAGGTTTGGCTATGTGTTATTCCAGTGTAGTAGGTTTGGCTATGTGTTATTCCAGTGTAGTAGGTTTGGCTATGTGTTATTCCAGTGTAGTAGGTTTGGCTATGTGTTATTCCAGTGTAGTAGGTTTGGCTATGTGTTATTCCAGTGTAGTAGGTTTTACCTGAGCGTAGATGAGGCACTGTAGAGTCGACTGGGGGGTTCCCTTCAGCACGTTCACAGCATTTCCCTGCCACATAGACCTCACACCACCTGCCTTTAGCTCTCTGAATCCCTGAGAGAATGCCTTGGATCCATACACCTAAATACACACACACACACACACACACACACACACACACACACACACACACACGATCTTATTTTATTATGAACCTCTGTCTCCAGTTCATGGATTCATGGTTCATACAGGGAACTGCCAAAACAAAGGAAACACCCACATAAAGTGTCTTAACAGGGCGGGGACACCATGAGCTTCAATTAGCAACGGTCAAAATAAATAAATATGAAAACAATTCTAAGAAATGGAACAGTTGGACAATGGATGAAGATACTCCAAACTTCTAGAATTTTATAATCCATCGGATATTGACTTAATTATAGCACATAAAATATTTTACTGGCACGGACAAATAATGAAGTTCAGGGATTTTGGTGGGAATTCAGGTATTCAATTTATAGTTTAAAATATTTTTATATACTAATATATACATTTTCTTACTGTATCAGCCATTTTTTAAATATGTTGTGTAAAAATAAAGAAAATGATATGTGCCCAATTTGCATAAATACACTGGGTGTATTTGAATATATCAATACATTAACATAAAGGGTTGGAACAGGGCTGTAACCACCAAACACTTGCTCTGTCTACCCTACCTGCCCTGTCTAGACTGCCTCATTAATTACTGTTGTGGTCACGTCCTCTTGCATAATTCAACAGGTGTGTCAATAGCAGGATACCCTCCGATAGAAAATCAACACGCTTGGATCTAGATTACACCCATCTAAACATACAGAACCAGTCAAAAGTTTGGACACATCATTCAAGGGTTTTTCTTAATTTTTACTATTTTCTACATTGTAGAATAATAGTGAAGACATCAAAACTATGGAATAACACTACATGGACTACATGATTCCATATGTGTTATTTCATAGTTTTGATGTCTTCACTATTATTCTACAATGTAGAAAATAGTTTTAAAAAATAGTTTTAAAAAATAAAGAAAAACCCTTGAATGAGTGTGTCCAAACGTTTGACTGGTTCTATACTTTTTACTGTTCTAATTACGTTGGTAACCAGTTTATAATAGCAATAAGGCACCTCAGGGGTTTGTGGTATATGGCCAATATACCACGGCTAAGGGCTATGTCCAAAGAACAGTCCTTAGTCGTGGTATATTGGCCATATACCACACCTCCTCATGCTTTATTGCTTAATCATAGCAGTCAAAACAAGTTAAATCAACATCCATTGTTGGAAAATAATCTGGAAAGTTTAATAAGGGCGATTTATCTTTTCTCTTGCGACATATAAACCCGCAAATAATTATTATTTTGATGGAAAACCGAATTTAGCTTCATAGCCTACGTCGTTAAAAATGCAGTGGATATTCCTTCTTAATTCGCTCAATAACGTTATGGAAAAAGGGTTTATTGGATAAATGTGGCAACTCTCTTGCGGCGGAAAAAAAATTGGGCTACTTTTCAGGCCTTTCAGGTCTCAGGTTTTTTTTGGGATAGCAATTTTAGCTAGACCTGGCAACCCTGCCATCAAATCCAATTGAGAGCAAACATCATTGACAGAAAAACTTGAATTGTTGCATCTCGTTGTGTTGTTGTCCTCCGGTGGCCAGCTAGCTAAAATTGTCCCTTTCCTAAATTAGCCATGGATGGAGATAGGGATTTGGACTTGTGGTTTTACTTAATTCTCCGTACTGGCCAATGATTATACTGGCAATTCTGATCCAACCATTAATTCATACATTGTTGTGCCCCTGGCCTGAGAGGATGGAAGTTCAATATGTAGAAGGCTAATATAACTAGCTAACGTTGCCCATGAAACGAAGTTAGGCTAGCGAGCAAGAATTTTTGCCAGGTAGCTTAGGACAACAAAAAATAACAGTGTGTACTGTATGACAAGAGTGATAGACCGTTTCATCAACATGAAAGAGAGGAGGATGGCATTGGCGTTGGAGTCAACATGTTTTTTCTACTTGCGCGGAAAATGCTGTCAGGCGCCGCTCCAGAAACTCCCATAAGTGTTCAGTTGGGTTGAGATCTGGTGACTGAGACGGCCATTGCATATGGTTTACATCGTTTCCATGCTCATCAAACCGTTCAGTGACCACTCCTGCCCTGTGGATGGGGGCGTTGTCATCCTACGGGGGCATAGTCATGGTAGCCAAAATAATGACCTGCTCAGCCTTTTTATACATGACCCTAAGCATGATGGGATGTTAATTGCTTAATTAACTCAGGAACCACACCTGTGTGGAAGCACCTGCTTTCAATATACTCTGTATCCTTCATTTACTCAAGTGTTTCCATTATTTTGGCAGCTACCTGTAGGTCTCTACTGTTCATTGCTGTAGGGTTCGAGTTAGGGTTAATTTCTGAACCATGTGAATATGAGACTACAAAGTTTGGCAATGCAAAGTGTTACTGGGTGTTATCAAGCTGTATCAAAGAAGTGTTTAGGTTATTATAGTGTTCCTGTAGCTGTGTCTTGAGGCGGTCGATGGGAGCAGTCAGTGTTCTGGACACGGCGTCGGCCAGCCCTGCAGCCAGGACGAAACTCCTCCACAGCCCCGAGCCTGCTGACACGTCCTGGGGCAGCTCCATGGGCATGGTCCGGCTCTCACCCACGTCAAACACCTGGAGAGGCCGACAGGCAGACCACATCAAACACCTGGAGAAGCGGACAGAGACTAATCAAACCTGGAGAGTGACAATAGACTTACATCAACACTGAGAAGTGATCTAGGACTACATAACACCGGGATCCGGACAGGCTGACTACATCAACCTGGAGAATGACAGGCTGCTACATCAACTGGAGAAGCGCAGTGCTGGACTACCTCACAACACCTGGAGCAAGCGACAGACAGACTACTCCAACACCCTGGAGAAGCGGACAGGCGATACATCAATACACTGGAAGCTGGCAGGCTGATCACATCAAACACCTGGAGAGCTCGACAGGCTGACTACATCAAACACCTGGAGAAGCTGACAGGCTGACTACATCAAACACCTGGAGAAGCTGACAGGATACATAACACTGGAGCTGACAGCTGATCATCAAACACCTGGAGAAGCGGACAGGCAGACTACATCAAACACCGACCCGACAGGCTGACTACATCAAACACCTGGAGAAGCTGACAATCAGACTACATCAAACACCTGGAGAAGCTGACAGGCAGACTACATCAAACACCTGGAGAAGCTGACAGGCAGACTACATCAAACACCTGGAGAAGCTGACAGGCTGACTACATCAAACACCTGGAGAGGCGGACAGGCAGACCACATCAAACACCTGGAGAAGCTGACAGGCTGACTACATCAAACACCTGGAGAAGCTGACAGGCTGACTACATCAAACACCTGGAGAGGCGGACAGGCAGACTACATCAAACACCTGGAGAAGCTGACAGGCAGACTACATCAAACACCTGGAGAAGCTGACAGGCTGACTACATCAAACACCTGGAGAAGCTGACAGGCTGACTACATCAAACACCTGGAGAAGCTGACAGGCTGACTACATCAAACACCTGGAGAAGCTGACAGGCTGACTACATCAAACACCTGGAGAGGCGGACAGGCAGACCACATCAAACACCTGGAGAAGCTGACAGGCTGACTACATCAAACACAGACCCGACAGACAGACTCCTTCAACAGGGGCTTCAGACCCAGCATACTATGTATGATCCGCTACACTGGGGTGGAGTGTGCCAACACACATACACACACACACACACACACACACACACACACACACACACACACACACACACACACACACACACACACACACACACACAGCAGACTACATCACACAAGGACTACAGCAGGGTTTGAATTTTCATTGTAGGACATAAAAGACTGTAGAAACAGCAGGAAATCAGCTCCAAGTGATTTACATTTATGAAATCTGTTCCCAAGTATTCCCACGCATAATAGAGAGACACGTGATCGTATACAAATGTAAGCAAGGTTTAAAACGATTATGTTTTAGTCAAATATTATATCTGTTTGTGCTTCTTGCGGTCAATTTGCCGTCTACAAATTATTTGTAATTATGTTCCTGCGGCTGAATCAAGTTGATGATCCCTGGACTACAGTGTGACTAACTGGGTTTGAACCCGGGTCGTCTGCGCACCGCAATACTGCGTAAGGCATTAGCTCAGGGAGCTAACACAATTCCTCTGGTCTCGAGCACTTCAAGCGCCATCTAATGATGATCTTCATGCTATGGGGCTCTAGGAAGCTAGGCTTTCCATCAAAACAAGGACTGCAAGTGTGACAGGATGGTCTCCTGTTCACTACAAGACTGTGTTAGGCCTCTGAGCTAAAAGGCTAGGCATTAGCCCTATGAAGGCTCAGGGAAACGAGACCCATGTCTTCAGCGTCTCACCAGAGTGTGTTTCCATGAAGTGACCAGTTCTCCCAGGTTCTCTGCAGGGTTGAGGATGACGTGCTGTAGGAACTCTCCCCAGTCCACGGTCATAGAGCTGTCCTCATCCATCCTGTCAACGACAACAGAGACATCAACAACATCAACAATGACGATAATGGGTCTGTGTGATGCTATTCAATCAATTAATAAACACATTGACAAAGTAACGGATCCTCTAAGCGGCCATATTCTACAGGTCTGTCCTGTGTTGTAGATTTGATCAAATTGTGCCCAAATATAATAATTGCATTGGAGTGTTTGTGTGAATAGTGTTAAAGTAGACGTTAAGTCTGTCAATACATGCAATTAATTTGTTATTACATAATTATCAATATTATCACCACGTTGTTGCAATGTAATAACCAACAGAGCGACCAGTGAGGTGGATAGGTAGGGGGCAAAAGGTAATGTAATAACCAACAGGGACCAGTGAGGTGGATAGGTAGGGGGCAAAAGGTAATGTAATAACCAACAGAGCGACCAGTGAGGTGGATAGGTAGGGGGCAAAAGGTAATGTAATAACCAACAGAGCGACCAGTGAGGTGGATAGGTAGGGGGCAAAAGGTAATGTAATAACCAACAGAGTGACCAGTGAGGTGGATAGGTAGGGGGCAAAAGGTAATGTAATAACCAACAGAGCGACCAGTGAGGTGGATAGGTAGGGGGCAAAAGGTAATGTAATAACCAACAGAGCGACCAGTGAGGTGGATAGATAGGGGGGTCAAAAGGTAATGTAATAACCACAGAGCGACCAGTGAGGTGGATAGATAGGGGGCAAAAGGTAATGTAATAACCAACAGAGCGACCAGTGAGGTGGATAGGTAGGGGGCAAAAGGTAATGTAATAACCAACAGAGCGACCAGTGAGGTGGATAGGTAGGGGGCAAAAGGTAATGTAATAACCAACAGAGCGACCAGTGAGGTGGATAGGTAGGGGGCAAAAGGTAATGTAATAACCAACAGAGCGACCAGTGAGGTGGATAGGTAGGGGCAAAAGGTAATGTAATAACCAACAGAGCGACCAGTGAGGTGGATAGGTAGGGGGCAAAAGGTAATGTAATAACCAACAGAGCGACCAGTGAGGTGGATAGGTAGGGGGCAAAAGGTAATGTAATAACCAACAGAGCGACCAGTGAGGTGGATAGGTAGGGGGCAAAAGGTAATGTAATAACCAACAGAGCGACCAGTGAGGTGGATAGGTAGGGGGCAAAAGGTATGTAATAACCAACAGGCGACCAGTGAGGTGGATAGGTAGGGGGGCAAAAGGTAATGTAATAACCAACAGAGCGACCAGTGAGGTGGATAGGTAGGGGGTAAAAAGGTAATGTAATA
This sequence comes from Coregonus sp. 'balchen', assembly GCA_902810595.1. Taxonomy (NCBI): domain Eukaryota; kingdom Metazoa; phylum Chordata; class Actinopteri; order Salmoniformes; family Salmonidae; genus Coregonus; species Coregonus sp. 'balchen'. Next base: position 49,549,078 of record LR778273.1, on the reverse strand, counting down.
ACCAACAGAGCGACCAGTGAGGTGGATAGGTAGGGGGCAAAAGGTAATGTAATAACCAACAGAGCGACCAGTGAGGTGGATAGGAGGGGGCAAAAGGTAATGTAATAACCAACAGAGCGACCAGTGAGGTGGATAGGTAGGGGGCAAAAGGTATGTAATAACCAACAGAGCGACCAGTGAGGTGGATAGGTAGGGGGCAAAGGTAATGTAATAACCAACAGAGCGACCAGTGAGGTGGATAGGTAGGGGGCAAAAGGTAATGTAATAACCAACAGAGCGACCCAGTGAGGTGGATAGGTAGGGGGCAAAGGTAATGTAATAACCACAGAGCGACCAGTGAGGTGGATAGGTAGGGGGCAAAAGGTAATGTAATAACCAACAGAGCGACCAGTGAGGTGGATAGGTAGGGGGCAAAAGGTAATGTAATAACCAACAGAGCGACCAGTGAGGTGGATAGGTAGGGGGCAAAAGGTAATGTAATAACCATCAGAGCGACCAGTGAGGTGGATAGGTAGGGGGTAAAAGGTAATGTAATAACCAACAGAGCGACCAGTGAGGTGGATAGGTAGGGGGCAAAAGGTAATGTAATAACCAACAGAGCGACCAGTGAGGTGGATAGGTAGGGGGCAAAAGGTAATGTAATAACCAACAGAGGCGACCAGTGAGGTGGATAGGTAGGGGGCAAAAGGTAATGTAATAACCAACAGAGCGACCAGTGAGGTGGATAGGTAGGGGGGCAAAAGGTAATGTAATAACCAACAGAGCGACCAGTGAGGTGGATAGGTAGGGGGCTAAAAGGTAATGTAATAACCAACAGAGCGACCAGTGAGGTGGATAGTAGGGGGCAAAAGGTAATGTAATAACCAACAGAGCGACCAGTGAGGTGGATAGGTAGGGGGGTAAAAGGTAATGTAATAACCAACAGAGCGACCAGTGAGGTGGATAGGTAGGGGGGCAAAAGGTAATGTAATAACCAACAGAGCGACCAGTGAGGTGGATAGGTAGGGGGCAAAAGGTAATGTAATAACCAACAGAGCGACCAGTGAGGTGGATAGGTAGGGGGCAAAAGGTAATGTAATAACCAACAGAGCGACCAGTGAGGTGGATAGGTAGGGGGCAAAAGGTAATGTAATAACCAACAGAGCGACCAGTGAGGTGGATAGGTAGGGGGCAAAAGGTAATGTAATAACCAACAGAGCGACCAGTGAGGTGGATAGGTAGGGGGCAAAAGGTAATGTAATAACCAACAGAGCGACCAGTGAGGTGGATAGGTAGGGGGCAAAAGGTAATGTAATAACCACAGAGCGACCAGTGAGGTGGATAGGTAGGGGGCAAAAGGTAATGTAATAACCAACAGAGCGACCAGTGAGGTGGATAGGTAGGGGGTAAAAGGTAATGTAATAACCACAAGCGACCAGTGAGGTGGATAGGTAGGGGGTAAAAGGTAATGTAATAACCAACAGAGCGACCAGTGAGGTGGATAGGTAGGGGGCAAAAGGTAATGTAATAACCAACAGAGCGACCAGTGAGGTGGATAGGTAGGGGGCAAAAGGTAATGTAATAACCAACAGAGCGACCAGTGAGGTGGATAGGTAGGGGGCAAAAGGTAATGTAATAACCAACAGAGCGACCAGTGAGGTGGATAGGTAGGGGGCAAAAAGGTAATGTAATAACCAACAGGCGACCAGTGAGGTGGATAGGTAGGGGGCAAAAGGTAATGTAATAACCAACAGGGACCTGAGTGGATAGGTAGGGGAAAAGTAATGTAATAACACAGAGCGACCAGTGAGGTGGATAGGTAGGGGGAAAAGGTAATGTATAACCAACAGAGCGACCAGTGAGGTGGATAGGTAGGGGGTAAAAGGTAATGTAATAACCAACAGGGACCAGTGAGGTGGATAGGTAGGGGGTAAAAGGTAATGTAATAACCAACAGAGCGACCAGTGAGGTGGATAGGTAGGGGGCAAAAGGTAATGTAATAACCAACAGAGCGACCAGTGAGGTGGATAGGTAGGGGGCAAAAGGTAATGTAATAACCAACAGAGCGACCAGTGAGGTGGATAGGTAGGGGGCAAAAGGTAATGTAATAACCAACAGAGCGACCAGTGAGGTGGATAGGTAGGGGGCAAAAGGTAATGTAATAACCAACAGGGACCAGTGAGGTGGATAGGTAGGGGGCAAAAGGTAATGTAATAACCAACAGAGTGACCAGTGAGGTGGATAGGTAGGGGGCAAAAGGCACTCTTACATTTGTATTATTCTTTTTGCATTCGGCTTTGATATGTTCACTCCCAACTCCTTAAACAGATCTATGATTTCCTCCTGGCCAATGACCCCTAGTCAGAGAAGACAACATGACCCCCTAGTCAGAGAAGACGACATGGGTAGAAACACAGCATGGATCATGTCAAATATGAATATTTTATCAAGCGTCTCAGTGTAGAAGTGCTGATCTATGATCGGTTTGACCTTTTAGATCATACACTCTTAGAGGAAGTGGTTCTATTAAGCAATAAGGCCCGAGGGGGTGTGGTATATGGCCAATATACCACGGCTAAGGGCTGTTCTTACGCACGACGCAACAGAGAGTGCCTGGACACAGCCCTTAGCCATGGTATATTGGCAATATATGCAAAAAAAAACGTAGGTGCCTTATTGTTATTATAAACTGTTTACCAACGTAATTAGAGCAGTAAAAATAAATGTTTTGTCATACCCGTGGTATACGGTCTGATATACCACAGCTGTCAGCCAATCAGCATTCAGGGCTCGAACCACCCAGTTTATAATATAGAATGAACCCTATTTCTAAGAGTGTAAGGAATCCGATTATTATGGACAGTCAGGGAGGACCTGATCCTGGATCAGCCCTCCTACTCTGAGATGTTTAGGAGTTTCTAATATCGTCTATAGACAGAGAAAGAGTTAGTTAAGAGTAGCCAGAATGCCAGTCTGTTTGTGCTGTCATGGCAACTCCGTGTCAATTATTAACATGCCAACCCCGTGTCAATTATTAACATGCCAACCCCGTGTCAATTATTAACATGCCAACCCCTTGTCAATTATTAACATGCCAACCCCTTGTCAATTATTAACATGCCAACCCCTTGTCAATTATTAACATGCCAACTCCTTGTCAATTATTAACATGCCAACCCCTTGTCAATTATTAACATGCCAACCCCTTGTCAATTATTAACATGCCAACCCCTTGTCAATTATTAACATGCCAACCCCTTGTCAATTATTAACACGCCAACCCCTTGTCAATTATTAACACGCCAACCCCTTGTCAATTATTAACATGTCAACTCCTTGTCAATTATTAACATGCCAACTCCTTGTCAATTATTAACATGCCAACCCCTTGTCAATTATTAACATGCCAACCCCTTGTCAATTATTAACATGCCAACTCCTTGTCAATTATTAACATGCCAACCCCTTGTCAATTATTAACATGCCAACCCCTTGTCAATTATTAACATGCCAACCCCGTGTCAATTATTAACATGCCAACCCCTTGTCAATTATTAACATGCCAACCCCTTGTCAATTATTAACATGCCAACCCCTTGTCAATTATTAACATGCCAACCCCTTGTCAGTTATTAACACGCCAACCCCTTGTCAATTATTAACATGCCAACCCCTTGTCAATTATTAACATGCCAACCCCTTGTCAATTATTAACATGCCAACCCTGTGTCGATTATTAACATGCCAACCCCGTGTCAATTATTAACATGCCAACCCCTTGTCAATTATTAACATGCCAACCCCTTGTCAATTATTAACATGCCAACCCCGTGTCAATTATTAACATGCCAACTCCTTGTCAATTATTAACATGCCAACTCCTTGTCAATTATTAACACGCCAACTCCTTGTCAATTATTAACATGTCAACTCCTTGTCAATTATTAACATGCCAACTCCTTGTCAATTATTAACATGCCAACTCCGTGTCAATTATTAACATGCCAACTCCTTGTCAATTATTAACATGCCAACCCCTTGTCAATTATTAACATGCCAACTCCTTGTCAATTATTAACACGCCAACTCCTTGTCAATTATTAACATGCCAAACCTGAAAATTCAGTAAGGAGAGACCCAGGTGAGGTTGAGAGACAGACAGACAGACAGACAGACAGACAGGCAGGCAGGCAGGCAGGCAGGCAGGCAGGCCTAAGGGCTACTGTGCAAAACAAAGACAAAAGCGTGCTCAGAATGTCCTCTATGACCTTGGAATACCCCTGTCCCGGGGTGGGCCCTAAGATTAGCCTACCTGCTTTTTATGCTACCGAAGATTGGACCACCCCACCACTCGACTTACCGCATTCATTCTTGTCAAGGGCATTAAAGTGAATTCTCCACTTCTTCTCTCTGTCCCTCATATAGCTTAGGAACTCGTCATAATCTAAACGTCCATCCTTGTTTCGGTCATAGTTATTAACGATAATCTGGAAAAGTTAAAAAAGGCACTATATCATTTTGGCTGCACAATATCAATAGACATTAGACGTACATGTTGACTCTCCAGTTATGCGGCTGGTAAATTACAATAGGCCTCACATTTAATTTATATTAATTATAAAATATTGCAATAAATAAATACCTGAGCCTTCTGATCTGCAGCCAGAATTCCAGTTTTTTTCATCTCATTGTGAAGTTCTTCCACTGATATAGACCCGTCGTTATTCTTGTCTAGTTTCACAAACAAACCACGAAACTGATCCATGATTCTTCAATGATACATATTTTTTATGACAATAAATATTGAAATGCATATATATATATATATATATATATATAGCATCAATTCTCTTCTGTCTTAGTACTACTGCAACTACAGGCTATTAAGGTGCAAAGGCAATGAGCTTTCTTTTCTTTCTTTGCATGTGAACGCTGAGTCATTAGCACCGGCAGCCCGAGTGAGCATGTCTTCACCGGCAGCCCGAGTGAGCATGTCTTCACCGGCAGCCCGAGTGAGCATGTCTTCAACGTGGTAGATGCTCCTCTATGGCACTAGAGATGATGATGACGCGGTACCCTACTGTAAAGATACGAGCCTGCACTTCCACCACTGTCCACCAGAAGTAGTAGCGCTGTGCACAGACAAACTGACCGGCCACTGGTCCAGTCGGTGTATTTCCCTCATCTATTTCAGATGAAGGAGTGCGGGCCACCAGGGCCCAAATAAAAATAGACTATGACAACTTGACCCATGACAAAAAAAACGTCCCAATCTAACTCCCTGGTCTATAATTGGGCTCCCGAGTGGCGCAGCGGTCTAAGGCACTGCATCTCTGTGCTTGAGGCGTCACTACAGAATTTGTTCTTAACCGACTTGCCTAGTTAAATAAAGGTAAAATAAATTAAAAATGATAATCATTCTCTGTTGGGTGATGTATAGGACTAGCTGTTAAAATGGTTCACCCTTTATGTTATCCAAGGTCAGAGGTCCAGTATTGTTTCAGAACACTGACATGCTGAAATGGTCCAGAGATGGGGAGTTGGTCGGGGAGGGGACAGCACAGAGGTCAGTGTCTGGGGGTCATACAGAAGGAATATGGGTCATAGTTCATTCAGGCCTAGTTCTATCGACCTTGTACCGGAAAACAGCAGCACCCTATTCCCTATGTAGTGCACTACTTTTGTGTCGTTTGGGACAAGACTCATAGTGGGCCCTATGGGTCAGAGTTAATTTTGGCCTAGTTCTATTTACCTCGTACAGGAGAACAGTCAGTGGGTCTTTCTGTGTAGGTTATGTAACAAGAAGGGATCACTCTGAGATAGGTATGGGCCATAGGTTAGTGTCTTCCTGAAGTGTTGGCTACCGACATTAAAAAAACGGAATCCTCAACAGATTAATCCGCACCCCCCCCCCCCCCAAAAAAAAAAAACGAAGAAAAAAACGGGATTTTTGCACCTCAACAGATTAATCCCCAAAAAAGAGCCGAATATGGGAAATGACGTGCCTCAACAGCATTACAGTTCTAGAAAGAGCCCCTGGATTCCAGCGAGCAGAGAGAGCATGCCAGTGGGGTCGGTCTCAGGGGAGGGGAGCCAAGGGCCACGGCTGTTTAAAGTGGGTCTATATCGGGATGTGGATAAATATCACGGGGTCCACAGCGCTGAGTAACCACTCTCTAAACGTAGCTGCTCACTGTTCAACTGCCTGCCCGTGTGTCCGTGTCTGGCTGACACTGATATTATTGTTGAGAGTCGCGGAGAGAGCAGCCGTTACATTTTCCACTTGCCGCCATATCAGAGGGGTCTCTCTCTCTCTCTCTCCTGGATATATTTCCATAGCGGATTGACTGACTGACAGGCAGCGTCCGTCGAACAGCAGCCGGTTCTCTTCTCTCCAGCGTGAGGCCGCTTCCGGGAAACTATGGGGAAAGATTATTATAAAATCCTGGGGATAGTGAAAGGAGCCGCCGACGAGGACATCAAAAAGGCGTACAGAAAACAGGCTCTGAAATGGCACCCGGACAAAAACAAGGCGGCCAACGCCGAGGAGAAATTTAAGGAGATCGCCGAGGCATATGAAGTCCTCAGTGATCCGAAGAAAAGGGAGATATATGATCAGTATGGAGAAGAAGGTAGGCTAATATGACACTCTCCACCTTTCATCATAGTCTTCTTATTTTGATTGGCCGGTTTTCATGTAATTTCACCCACCGCATCATGGAGCGCGCACATCAGAAGGTGTTGTTGCTGTGCGTATAATATAATGGTCCATTATCCAATACAGACCGACATTTTAACCACACTGGTTAGAGAAGACAACAGCATTTCACTCTCATTTTATTTATTAATAACATTTACTATTATAATAAACCAATAAGCTGTTATTTTCCTTTTGTCATGGTGCCATATCAGTCTGTCCATAAGCAGACATGGCTCTTGGTTGTTCAGAAATATATAACAGGAATTCTTTGCAAAGATAATGTGAGACTGTATTATTATTACTGTCAATCCACTGACCTGGAGACATCCAGCTATACTGCCAATCCACTGACCTGGAGACATCCAGCTATACTGCCAATCCACTGACCTGGAGACATCCAGCTATACTGTCAATCCCACTGACCTGGAGACAATCCAGCTATACTGCCAATCCACTGACCTGGAGACATCCAGCTATCACTGGCCAATCCAACTGACCTGGAGACATCCAGCTATACTGCCAATCCACTGACCTGGAGACATCCAGCTATACTGCCCAATCCACTGACCTGGAGACATCCAGCTATAACCTGCCAATCCACTGACCTGGAGACATCCAGCTATACTGCCAATCCACTGACCTGGAGACATCCAGCTATACTGCCAATCCACTGACCTGGAGACATCCAGCTATACTGCCAATCCACTGACCTGGAGACATCCAGCTATACTGCCAATCCACTGACCTGGAGACATCCAGCTATACTGCCAATCCACTGACCTGGAGACATCAGCATACTGCCATCCACTAGACTCCAATCTCACCACTGACCTGGAGACATCCAGCTATACTGCCAATCCACTGACCTGGAGACATCCAGCTATACTGCCAATCCACTGACCTGGAGACATCCAGCTTACTGCCAATCCACTGACCTGGAGACATCCAGCTATACTGCCAATCCACTGACCTGGAGAATCCAGCTATACTGCCAATCCACTGACCTGGAGACATCCAGCTATACTGCCAATCCACTGACCTGGAGACATCCAGCTATACTGCCAATCCACTGACCTGGAGACATCCAGCTATACTCCAATCCATGACCTGGAGACATCCAGCTATACTGCCAATCCACTGACCTGGAGACATCCAGCTATACTGCCAATCCACTGACCTGGAGACATCCAGCTATACTGCCAATCCACTGACCTGGAGACATCCAGCTATACTGCCAATCCACTGACCTGGAGACATCCAGCTATACTGCCAATCCACTGACCTGGAGACATCCAGCTATACTGGCCAATCCACTGACCTGGAGACATCCAGCTATACTGCCAATCCACTGACCTGGAGACATCCAGCTATACTGCCAATCCACTGACCTGGAGACATCCAGCTATACTGCCAATCCACTGACCTGGAGACATCCAGCTATACTGCCAATCCACTGACCTGGAGACATCCAGCTATACTGCCAATCCACTGACCTGGAGACATCCAGCTATACTGCCAATCCACTGACCTGGAGACATCCAGCTATACTGCCAATCCACTGACCTGGAGACATCCAGCTATACTGCCAATCCACTGACCTGGAGACATCCAGCTATACTGCCAATCCACTGACCTGGAGACATCCAGCTATAATGCCATGTGCTTAGAAATGTATTATTCTCTGTATTGTACAGTATAGACCTGGATCAAATACATTTATGGCAAATATTCCGGCACATTTGACTAAGACTATCCCATTGGACTGTTCCATTGGTCCAATCGACTAGGACTATTCCATTGGTCCCACTGACTAGGACTATTCCATTGGTCCCATCGACTAGGACTATTCCATTGGTCCCACTGACTAGGACTATTCCATTGGTCCCACTGACTAGGCCTATCCCATTGGTCCCATTGACTAGGACTATCCCATTGGTCCCACTGACTAGGACTATCCCATTGGTCCCATTGACTAGGACTATCCCATTGGTCCCATTGACTAGGACTATTCCATTGGTCCCATTGACTAGGACTATCCCATTGGTCCCATTGACTAGGACTATCCCATTGGTCCCATTGACTAGGACTATTCCATTGGTCCCACTGACTAGGACTATTCCATTGGTCCCACAGACTAGGACTATCCCATTGGACTGTTCCATTGGTCCCACTGACTAGGACTATCCCATTGGACTATCCCATTGGTCCCATTGACTAGGACTATCCCATTGGTCCCACTGACTAGGACTATTCCATTGGTCCCATTGACTAGGACTATCCCATTGGTCCCATTGACTAGGGTTATCCCAATGGTCCCATTGACTAGAACTATCCCATTGGTCCCATTGACTAGGACTATCCCATTGGTCCCACTGACTAGGACTATCCCATTGGTCCCATTGACTAGGACTATCCCATTGGTCCCACTGACTAGGACTATCCCATTGGTCCCACAGACTAGGACTATTCCATTGGTCCCATTGACTAGGACTATTCCATTGGTCCCACTGACTAGGACTATCCCATTGGTCCCACTGACTAGGACTATCCCATTGGTCTCATCTACTAGGACTATCCCATTGGTCCCATTGACTAGGACTATTCCATTGGTCCCACTGACTAGGACTATTCAATTGGTCCCACTGACTAGGACTATCCCATTGGTCCCATTGACTAGGACTATCCCATTGGTCCCATTGACTAGGACTATTCCATTGGTTCCACTGACTAGGACTATCCCATTGGTCCCACTGACTAGGACCATCCCATTGGTTCCACTGACTAGGACTATTCCATTGGTTCCACTGACTAGGACTATTCCATTGGTCCCACTGACTAGGACTATTCCATTGGTTCCACTGACTAGGACTATCCCATTGGTCCCACTGACTAGGACTATTCCATTGGTCCCACTGACTAGGGTTATCCCATTGGTCCCACTGACTAGGACTATTCCATTGGTCCCACTGACTAGGACTATCCCATTGGTCCCATTGACTAGCACTATCCCATTGGTCCCACTGACTAGGACTATTCCATTGGTCCCACTGACTAGGACTATCCCATTGGTCCCATTGACTAGGACTATCCCATTGGTCCCATTGACTAGGACTATCCCATTGGTTCCACTGACTAGGACTATCCCATTGGTCCCATTGACTAGGACTATTCCATTGGTCCCACTGACTAGGGCTATCCCATTGGTCCCATCGACTAGGACTATCCCATTGGTCCCATTGACTAGGACTATTCCATTGGTCCCACCGACTAGGACTATTCCATTGGTCCCACTGACTAGGACTATCCCATTGGACTGTTCCATTGGTCCCACTGACTAGGACTATCCCATTGGACTATCCCATTGGTCCCATTGACTAGGACTATTCCATTGGTCCCATTGACTAGGACTATCCCATTGGTCCCATTGACTAGGACTATTCCATTGGTCCCACTGACTAGGACTATCCCATTGGACTGTTCCATTGGTCCCACTGACTAGGACTATCCCATTGGACTGTCCCATTGGTCCCACTGACTAGGACTATCCCATTGGACTGTCCCATTGGTCCCACTGACTAGGACTATCCCATTGGTCCCATTGACTAGGACTATCCCATTGGACTGTTCCATTGGTCCCACTGACTAGGACTATCCCATTGGACTGTCCCATTGGTCCCACTGACTAGGACTATTCCATTGGTCCCACTGACTAGGACTATCCCATTGGTCCCATTGACTAGGACTATCCCATTGGTCCCACTGTAGGCAGCCGGGCAAACTCAAGTGAAGCTCAAGCAGGCAATGTCAGAGTAATTGATGTAGCCTACATGTATGTATTTGACCAATGTCTAGTAGCCTATAGGACAGCAAGTTATCAGCATTATCTGAATGGTTCCTGACTCAAAGGAGCCTATCAATACATATCAGCATTACCTATCAATACATAGGTTATGAGAACTATCTATCAATACATATCAGCACTATCTATCAATACATAGATATCATTATCTATTGTTATCAGTATTATCTATCAATGCATAGGTTATAATAATTATCGATACAAAGGTTATCATCATTATCAATACAAAAGCTAAATCATTATCAATACTATGGTTATCATCATTATCAATACATAGGTTATCAAATGATCTATCAATACATAAGTTATCAGCATTATCTATCAATACATATCAGCATTATCTAACAATACATAAGTTATCGGCATTATCTATCGGTACATATCATCATTATCTATCAATACATAGGTTTTTCAGCATTATCTATCAATACATAAGTTATCGGCATTATCTATCGGTACATATCATCATTATCTATCAATACATAGGTTTTTCAGCATTATCTATCAATACATAAGTTATCGGCATTGTCTATCAATGCATAAGTTATCAGCATTATCTAACAATGCATAAGTTATCAGCATTATCTATCAATGCATATCAGCATTATCTAACAATACATTAGTTATCGCCATTATCTATCAATACATGATGTCATTGTTTCCCGGCTGCTGTCACTCAGGTCTCACTACATAATATGTTAAATGTGATGCATTATCTGAATGATTGATGACTCCCGTGTCATTTCCTGTCAGGTCTCAAAGGAGGCGGTGGCCCCGGTGGCGGTCCAGATGGCCAGGGCAGCAACTTCACCTCCTACACGTTCCACGGAGACCCCCACGCCACCTTCGCCACATTCTTCGGCGGCGCCAACCCTTTCGAGATGTTCTTCGGACGCAAGGCCAACGGGCGCGGTCCGGGCGGAGACGACGAGGACATGGAGGTGGACGGCAACGACCCGTTCGGCTCCTTCACCTCGTTTAATCTCAACGGGTTCCCTCGGGACCGCCACGTGGGGCTGGGCGGGCAGCAGAGGAGGAAGCAGGACCCGGCCATCCATCACGAGCTGCGGGTAACACTAGAGGAAGTGTTTCATGGTTGCACCAAGAGGATGAAGATCAGCAGGAAGAGGATGAACCCAGACGGACGGACCATGAGGACGGAGGATAAGATACTCACCATAGAGATTAAGAGAGGATGGAAGGAAGGAACCAAGATCACGTTCCCCAGAGAAGGGGACGAATCGCCCAACACCATCCCTGCTGATATCGTGTTCCTCATCAAGGACAAGCCCCATGCGCACTTTAGAAGGGAGGGGTCGGATATCGTGTACCCGGTGAAAGTTAGTCTACGACAGGTGAGATGGGTTTTAGCTTGGCGGACCTTGGCAGCCCACCTTATCAAAGTAAGAGTAAGGGGAAACACTGCCAATAGAAAGTGGTTCAGTGTGGAAAATGCTGTAGACCTGGACATACAGATACAGGTCATGTTCAGTTAGCAGATCGTAGCAAAACATTTTGCAACAGAAAATTAAGATCTGTGATCTTGTTGGTCAAGTTCAAGTCATCCTTCCCAGTTTCACTCCATTTCTCCACATTTTCTCCTGGCCATTGGTCTGCAGAAGGCAGAGATAACATGTGTCTCCCCAGGGTTAAGACTAATGTATTCAGCAACTAAAAAACATTATGATATAAGGAGACTACAATTGCATTGGGAAAGTATTCAGACCCCTTCCCTTTTTCCACATTTTGTTACGTTACAGCCTTATTCTAAAATGGATGAAATTAATTGTTTTCCTCATAAATCTACACACAATACCTGTGATGAGATGAATTTGAAGGAGTCAGGCGCAGGAGGGTAAATCACAGAATAACAGGATTGATTCTGAACCACAGAGTTACGCAGAAATGCGTCAAAACACTCCAGTGCACAAAACAGGCGCACTGGAAAATACAAGGCACACAGGGAATATTCCCGTCGATACAAAATACACGGAGCTCCACCGAGCTTCTCTCTCCTCCACAATAAACAATCACCCACAAAGACCAGGGGGCAGAGGGAACACTTATACAGGTACTAATGAGGGGATATGAATCAGGTGTGTGTAATAAACAAGACAAAACAAATGGAATGATGAGATGAGGAGCGGCAGTGGCTAGAAGGCCGGTGACGACGAACGCCGAAGCCTGCCGGAACAAGGAGAGGAGGGAGCCTCGGAGGAAGTCGTGACAATACCCCATAATGACAAAGCGAAAACAGGTTTTTAGAAACGTTTGCAAATGTATAAAAACATAGAAAAAAATATACCTTATTTACATTATTATTCGGACCCTTTGCTATGAGACACGAAATTGAGCTCAGGTGCATCCCGTTTCCATTGATCATCCTTGAGATGTTTCTACAACTTGATTGGAGTCCACCTGTGGTAGATTCAATTGATTGGACATGATTTGGAAAGGCACACACCTGTCTATATAAGGTCCCACAGTTGACAGTGCATGTCAGAGCAAAAACCAAGCCATGAGGTTGAAGGAATTGTCCTTAGAGCTCCGAGACAGGATTGTGTCGAGGCACAGACCTGGGGAAGGATACCAAAACATTTCTGCAGCATTGAAGGTCCCCAAGAACACAGTGGCCTCCATCATTCTTAAATGGAAGAAGTTTGGAACCACCAAGACTCTTCCTAGAGCTGGCCGCCCGGCCAAACTGAGCAATCGGGGGAGAAGGGCCATGGTCAGGGAGATGACCAATAACCTGATGGTCACTCTGAGAGAGCTCCAGAGTTCCTGTGTAGAGATGGGAGAACCTTCCAGAAGGACAACCATCTCTGCAGCTTCTCAGTAAAAGGCACATGACAGCCTGCTTGGAGTTTGCCAAAAGGCAACTAAAGGACTCTCAGACCATGAGAAACAAGATCTCTGGTCTGATGAAATCAAGATTGAACTCATTGGCCTGAATGCCAAGGGTCACGTCTGGAGGAAACCTGGCACCATCCCTACGGTGAAGCATGGTGGTGGCAGCATCATGCTGTGGGGATGTTTTTCAGCGGCAGGGACTGGGAGACTAGTCAGGATCGAGGGAAAGATGAACGGAGCAAAGTACAGAGAGATCCTTGATGAAAACCTGCTCCAGAGCGCTCAGGACCTCAGACTGGGGCGAAGGTTCACCTTCCAACAGGACAACGACCCTAAACACACAGCCAAGACAACGCAGGAGTGGCTTCAGGACAAGTCTCTGAATGTCCTTGAATGGCCCAGCCAGAGCCCAGACTTGAACCCAATCTAACATCTCTGGAAAGACCTGAAAATAGCTGTGCAGCGACGCTCCCCATCCAACCTGACAGAGCTTGAGAGGATCTGCAGAGAAGAATGGGAGAAACTCCCCAAATACAGGTGTGCCAAGCTTGTAGGGTCATACCGAAGAAGACTCGAGGCTGTAATCGCTGCCAAAGTTGCTTCAACAAAGTACTGAGTAAATAGTCTGAATACTTATGTAAATGTAATATTTCAGTTGTCTTTTTTGCTAAAATTTCTAAACACCTGTTTTTGCTTTGTCATTATGAGGTTTTGTGTGTAGATTGATGAGGGGGAAAAAACAATTTAATCAATTTTAGAATAAGGCTGTAACGTAACAAAATGTGGAAAAAGTCAAGGGGTCTGAATACTTTCCGAATGCACTGTATTATGTTCTGTAATTTACACTGTGACGGAGAGGAGAGGCAACAATACTTCAGGAGAAGTGAGAGACGGACGGCTACTGTAGACAGTAGCTCACTGTGTTAGAACTACTAATATGGTCTGCTCTCTTCTCCTCGCTCCTCTCTCTCTCGCTCTCTCTTCTCCTCTCTCTCTGTCTCGCTCTCTCTTCTCCTCTCTCGTTCTCTTCTCCTCGCTCCTCTCTCGCTCTCTCTCTCTCTCTCTCGCTTCTCCTCTCTCCCTCTCTTCTCCTCTCTCCCTCTCTCTCGCTCTCTCTCTTCTCCTCTCTCTCTCTCTTCTCCTCTCTCGCTCTCTCCTTCGGTCCTCTCTCTCTCTCTCTTCTCCTCTCTCTCTTCTCCATCTCTCTTCTCCTCTCTCCTCTCTCTCTTCTCCTCTCTCTCTTCGGTCCTCTCTCTCTCTCTCTTCTCCTCTCTCTCTTCTCCTCTCTCCTTCGGTCCCGTCTCTCTCTCTCTATCTCTCTCTCTCTCTCTCTCTCCTCCTCTTCTCTCTTATCGTGACTTCAGCTCAGTCGTGTTTTGATTATTTCTAAGAGAAAACAACAAAGTGCCTGTAATGCTGTATGATGTCATGGGTGCATCCCAAACAACTCCCCATTCCCTATTTAGGGCCCATTGGGCTCTGGTCGAAATTAGTGCACTATGTAAGGAATAGGGTGCCATCTGGGAAGCACTTTTGGGAATGTGGTTGTTATTCATGCAATTAAAATAGCTTCACGTTAAATCACAGCCTTGCTTATCAGTAATGGGGCATAGTTTCTGCTTAAAGGAAAAGTCCTATTTTAGCAAAGCACCAAACCAGAAGAACACATGTTCAATCTGTCAAGGAAATCTAACCACAAATCTGGAGGCGATTCCAGACTAATAATAGCTATAATAGCTAGTTACAGTATCTTGTGGTTTGTGTGTATACAGTGGGGAGAACAAGTATTTGATACACTGCCGATTTTGCAGGTTTTCCTACTTACAAAGCATGTAGAGGTCTGTAATTTTTATCATAGGTACACTTCAACTGTGAGAGACGGAATCTAAAACAAAAATCCAGAAAATCACATTGTATGATTTTTAAGTAATTAATTTGCATTTTATAGGAGAATAGGAAAACCTGCAAAATCGGCAGTGTATCAAATACTTGTTCTCCCCACTGTATAAATACATACATACATACATACATATATACTTTTCCTTAAAAAAAGATATACACTTTCCTTTATTACTTTCTAACCCCACCACCCCTCCCCTAACTGTATGTGCACGTGTGTCTGAGTCTCTGTCTGTGTGTTGTCCACTCTGCCAACATGTCAGTGTGTCTGAGTCTCTGTCTGTGTGTTGTCCACTCTGCCAACATGTCAGTGTGTCTGAGTCTCTGTCTGTGTGTTGTCCACTCTGCCAACATGTCAGTGTGTCTGAGTCTCTGTCTGTGTGTTGTCCACTCTGCCAACATGTCATTGTGTCTGAGTCTCTGTCTGTGTGTTGTCCACTCTGCCAACATGTCATTGACTATGTACTCTCTCCTTTACCTCTTCCAGTCGTTGTGTGGTTGCTCTGTGACGGTGTCTACGATAGACGGGAAGACGTGCAACATGAAGATCACTGACGTGATAAAGCCAGGCATGAGACAGACTGTAGCTGGACAGGGCCTTCCCTTACCTAAGAACCCCGAGCAGAGAGGGGACCTGGTGGTGGAGTTTGACGTGAACTTTCCTGAGAGTCTCCCCGCCAACGCCAAGGATGTCCTGAAGAGGCATTTACCTGCATCCTAGAAGAACAGAGACACAGAGACACACAGAGATG
This sequence comes from Coregonus sp. 'balchen', assembly GCA_902810595.1. NCBI lineage: Eukaryota > Metazoa > Chordata > Actinopteri > Salmoniformes > Salmonidae > Coregonus > Coregonus sp. 'balchen'. The sequence goes on along the minus strand of LR778273.1, from coordinate 49,533,036 downwards.
GAGACACACAGAAAGACAGACACACAGAGATGGAGACACACAGAGACACACCGAGAGACAGAGACACACAGAGATGGAGACACACAGAGAGACAGAGAGACACAGAGATGGAGACACACAGAGAGACAGAGAGACACAGAGATGGAGACACACACACAGAGAGACAGAGACACACAGACAGACAGAGACAGAGACACACAGAGAGACAGAGACACACAGAGAGAGAGACACACAGAGAGACAGAGACACACAGAGAGAGAGACACACAGAGAGAGAGACACACAGAGAGACAGAGACACACAGAGATGGAGACACACACACAGAGAGACAGAGACACACAGACAGACAGAGACAGAGACACACAGAGAGACAGAGACACAGAGAGAGAGAGAGAGAGACAGACAGAGAGACAGAGACACACACAGAGAGAGACAGAGACACACAGAGAGAGAGAGACAGAGACACACAGAGAGAGACAGAGACACACAGAGAGACAGAGACACACGGAGAGAGACAGACAGAGAGAGAGACAGAGACACACACAGAGAGAGAGACAGACAGAGAGAGAGACAGACACCTGTACGACAGAAAGAAAGGGGTGACATCAGCATGCCAGCTCTCCACTCTCCTCACACATAAGAACAATGATGACTGTTCACAGATAGAGCCCCTTTCTAAAGAATGTGCAATTTATACTTTTTATCTATTTGTTTTTTTGTCTAAATACCATGCATGCTGCAAAGTTGATATACGTGCAAGTAAATGTGTTGATATTTGACAGTAAACATTTGATTATTTGGGTCCTTCCCACATTCACCTCATGTTCCTTTCTCTTATGTTTAATTTGATATGGTGCGGCAGGTAGCTTAGTGGTGAAGAGCGTTGTGCCAGTAACCGTAAAGGTTGCTGGTTCTAATCCCCGAGCTGACTAGGTGAAAAATCTGTCGATGTGCCCTTGAGCAAGGCACTTAACCCGAATTGCTCCTTTAGCGTCTGCTGAATGACTGAAATGTAAATGTAATATGGTGCGTGTCCCAAATGGTACCCTATTGCCTTCATAGTGCACTACTTTAGACCAGGGGAATAGAGGCCCAAAGGGGCTCTGGTCAGAAGTAGTGCACTATATAGGGAATAGGGTGCCATTTGGGAAAGCCATCGTGTGTGCCACGGAATGTAACATTGATTATATACTGGATAATGTAACACAACACAAGGAGATCTGAGGCCACGTTCATGAAGCAAATTACTTGATTTATACTGGCCTCATTGTTCTGGAGAAGATTCACATAAAATGTCCTGAGCCATTAAGACAGCTATAAAGTTGAAACAAAGTACTGTACATATTTTCATAATAAACATTTGTAACTCTTAAGGGCATACGTACTAGACATCTTAACAAATAAAACATTTGGATATCTCGTTTACACCATGGGAAAGAGACCCAATCATTTCAACACACAACTCTGATGATATGTATCTTGAGGTTCTGTAACTACACTGAAGTAGAATAGAATGTCAATACAGCCCAGTACATATAGGGAATATAGCCTGTGTGTGTGTGTGTGTGTGTGTGTGTGTGTGTGTGTGTGTGTGTGTGTGTGTGTGTGTGTGTGTGTGTGTGTGTGTGTGTGTGTGTGTGTGTCCACAGCTGCAGTAACCAACGACTGGCTGGCTGTTAATAACACATAAACAGTGTAACTAACACAGACATGACCTTTCAACGTTGGCCCAGGGGACACCACATCACTCAGCAACAACCACATTTATAGGAGCTGAGTGTGGTGGGCTTTTAACTGACGTGCATCTGAAATTGCACCCTATTCCCTATATAGTACACCCTATTCCCTATATAGTGCACCCTATTCCCTATATAGTGCACCCTATTCCCTATATAGTGCACCCTATTCCCTATATAGTACACCCTATTCCCTATATAGTACACCCTATATAGTACACCCTATTCCCTATATAGTACACCCTATTCCCTATATAGTGCACCCTATTCCCTATATAGTACACCCTATTCCCTATACAGTTGGGTAGGTATGGACAGTTGGGTAGGTATGGACAGTTGAATGGATCCTATATTTGTTTGGTTTTTACTGGGCTCATCGTTTCTGTTTTGAGGTGGATAAATGCCAGCATGGAGCAAATTAGGTAAAATGTAGGGCCTAAACTTGAATTAGGCAATTAGTCGACTTGGCTCATAGAGGAATGAACAAAAACGTATGTATTTACATGATAGTTACATAGACAGGCAGGTACAGTATAATATGTAGGTTTCAGAGTAATTAATTTACATGCATCATTTTAAGGATTTGCTAATAAACTCACAATGGAGATAAAACAATAGATCATTCTAGGGTGAGGGAAGGTAAAATCAATCAATTCAACAATTAAAGTGTACGCAGCAGTGATAACAGTTGTAAGCACTGAGTAACAATAAATGTGTGTTGTTTTGAGTAAAGAAGACTTATGCGGTCACCCGAGGCAACAGGACGGACAGGTGTATGGCCTCTCCTGTATGGAGCATGTCTACAGGGTACCCACCGCCAGAACTCCTGCCCCCACCTAGCCTCCTTTCCCCGCACAGCATATTGAAACGGAGTCGCTATTGTTCACCGCGGACCAGCCAGCAGCCTGTGTATTTGATATAGTGGGCTAGACAGTGGAACGAGGAAGACACGTTCTCCACCAACCTGTTGAATATGACCTACTGTTTAATTAGCAAGTCAGGGTTTAGGTTGACGAGTCACTCACTGTCGGAGAACAAAGTCGAACCTGGGAAAAGGAGAGTCTGTGGAGAGAGGCGAGCTTAGTCGAGGTAAAGACGGAAGGAAGGAGGACTTGTGGAAGCGGTTGTTACTCCGGTGTTCTAGCCGGACAGACAGACCAACGGATTTATCAACCGACCAACGGATTTATTGACGACACCACACAATGCCTTTAGGACTGAGGAGAAAGAAGAACAAGTCGAGAGAGAGCTCGAACCTGGTGGAGAATGAGGAGGTCGGTGGACAGGCAGGTGGCAGCTCCGTGAAGTCGACTGTGAACGGAGCGGGACTCCCACCGCCACCTGCCAACTTGCGGCCCAAACTAGTGTTCCACACTCAGCTAGCTCACGGCAGCCCCACGGGAAGGATCGAGGGATTTACTAATGTCAAAGAACTCTACGGGAAAATAGCCGAGACGTTCAATTTAAGTCAGCCAGAGGTAGGTTTTTACAGCTTTTGTAGTTCTAGACCAGCGGTCACAAACCATTTCTGTGTCAAGGTCCCTTTCTGAGTCAAAATGCAAGCCGAGATCTACCGCTCAAATAAAAAAATATAAAAAACATGACTTAAAAACATAAGAAGCCTGTGCAACATTTACCAATTAAAAACTGTTCTGTAGCAAATAGGTTTGTGCAGCAGGCTATAGGCCCAATACATGATCACTGCATATTGGCTATGCTTGAATTTTCCAGCCAATATTTTTATTCTCAGAACATTCTGAAATTATATTTTGTTTAAATGTAGGTATATGATCACATTGCAGTCTTCCAGCTGGTGGTGAAACTCAAGTCGCACTGCATTATTTCTGACTCATGCACCAATTCATGTTGTTACTCCTATGACCAGAGAAAGTGAAATATTCCTCGATATTAAAAAAAGACACAATCCGCTAATAATAACAACGCAAGTTTATCCGAACACTGGCCAGCGGTATGAAACATGCACTTGACTTGCTCTCTGGTAGGCCGAGTTCTACCTTCAGACACATGAAATTGTTCAAAATGGGAACACTTTGCCAAAATAGGAACCCAAGGCTTTATCGTTTTGTTTTTTTTGGGAGAAATGTTTGGTGATCGACTAGAATGCCTTGGAGACCGATCGACTGGTTGGTGATCATCGTTCTAGACAGATAAAAACGGGTTTTTCTGAATGCCAGGGCAGTGGTGTAGCCAGTTTCGCGGTCGCGCAAGGTCCGAGCAAGGCTATATTTAATACATCATTTTACTGCAGTGGGATAAAACAGGGTCACACATAGTGTTTCTTGATCCTCTTAAACAAATCTACTTTGAAACAAAAGTATACACCTCACACACATGGTTATGGGCTTACAAAAAAGAAGACACCTGTACCATGTCAGATATATAGTTGAAAAGTTGAAATCTATTACATTTTGAGTTTGCATCCCAATATTACATTACATTTACATTTTAGTCATTTAGCAGACGCTCTTATCCAGAGCGACTTACAGTTAGTGAGTGCATACATTATTTTTTTATACTGGCCCCCCGTGGGAATCAAACCCACAACCCTGGCGTTGCAAACACCATGCTCTACCAACTGAGCTACATCCCTGCCGGCCATTCCCTCCCCTACCCTGGACGACGCTAGGCCAATTGTGCGCCGCCCCATGGGTCTCCCGGTCGCAGCCGGCTACGACAGAGCCTGGATTCGAACCAGGATCTCTAGTGGCACAGCTAGCACTGCGATGCAGTGCCTTAGACCACTGCGCCACTCGGGAGGATTACACTTTATATACATCATAGAAGACTGAAATATAACATTTACATTTTAGTCATTTAGCAGACGCTCTTATCCAGAGCGACTTACAGTTAGTGTATACATATTTTTTGTTTTTGTTTTATACTGGCCCCCCGTGGGAATCGAACCCACAACCCTGGCATTGCAAATGCCATGCTCTATCAACTGAGCTACATCCCTGCCGGCCATTCCCTCCCCTACCCTGGACCAATTGTGCGCCGGCCATGAGTCTCTCATTTTTTCAACCACTCCACACATTTCTTGTTAACAAACTATAGTTTTGACAAGTCGGTTAGGACATCTACTTTGTGCATGACACAAGTAATTTTTCCAACAATTGTTTACAGACAGATTATTTCACTTATAATTCACTGTACCACAATTCCAGTGGGTCAGAAGTTTACATACACTAAGTTGACTGTGCCTTTAAACAGCTTGGAAAATTCCAGAAAATTATGTAATTAGCCTTCTGATAGGCTAATTGACATCATTTGAGTCAATTGGAGGTGTACCTGTGGATATATTTCAAGGCCTACCTTCAAACTCAGTGCCTCTTTGCTTGACATCATGGGAAAATCAAAAGAAATCAGCCAAGACCTCAGAAAAAAAATTGTAGACCTCCACAAGTCTGGTTCATCCTTGGGAGCAATTTCCAAACGCCTGAAGGTACCACGTTCATCTGTACAAACAATAGTATGCAAGTATAAACACCATGGGACCACGCAGCCGTCATACCGCTCAGGAAGGAGATGCGTTCTGTCTCCTAGAGATGAACGTACTTTGGTGCGAAAAGTGCAAATCAATCCAGCAAAGGACCTTGTGAAGATGCTGGAGGAAACAGGTTCAAAAGTATCTATATCCACAGTAAAACGAGTCCTATATCGACATAGCTTGAAAGGCCGCTCAGCAAGGAAGAAGCCACTGCTCCAAAACCGCCATAAAAAAGCCAGACTACGGTTTGCAACTGCACATGGGGACAAAGATCGTACTTTTTGGAGAAATGTCCTCTGGTCTGATGAAACAAAAATAGGTTGGCCATAATGACCATCGTTATGTTTGGAGGAAAAAGGGGATAACTTGCAAGCCGAAGAACACCATCCCAACCGTGAAGCACAGGGGTGGCAGCATCATGCTGTGGGGGTGCTTTGCTGCAGGAGGCACTGGTGCACTTCACAAAATAAATGGCATCATGAGGAAGGAAAATTATGTGGATACAGTGAGGGAAAAAAGTATTTGATCCCCTGCTGATTTTGTACGTTTGCCCACTGACAAAGACATGATCAGTCTATAATTTTAATGGTAGGTTTATTTGAACAGTGAGAGACAGAATAACAACAAAAAAATCCAGAAAAACGCATGTCAAAATGTTATAAATGGATTTGCATTTTAATAAGGGAAAAAAATATTTGACCCCTCTGCAAAACATGACTTAGTACTTGGTGGCAAAACCCTTGATGGCAATCACAGAAGTCAGACGTTTCTTGTAGTTGGCCACCAGGTTTGCACACATCTCAGGAGGGATTTTGTCCCACTCCTCTTTGCAGATCTTCTCCAAGTCATTAAGGTTTTGAGGCTGACGTTTGGCAACTCGAACCTTCAGCTCCCTCCACAGATTTTCTATGGGATTAAGGTCTGGAGGGAGACTGGCTAGGCCACTCCAGGACCTTAATGTGCTTCTTCTTGAGCCACTCCTTTGTTGCCTTGGCCGTGTGTTTTGGGTCATTGTCATGCTGGAATACCCATCCACGACCCATTTTCAATGCCCTGGCTGAGGGAAGGAGGTTCTCACCCAAGATTTGACGGTACATGGCCCTTGTCCATCGTCCCTTTGATGCAGTGAAGTTGTCCTGTTCCCTTAGCAGAAAAACACCCCCAAAGCATAATGTTTCCACCTCCATGTTTGACGGTGGGGATGGTGTTCTTGGGGTCATAGGCAGCATTCCTCCTCCTCCAAACACGGCGAGTTGAGTTGATGCCAAAGAGCTCGATTTTGGTCTCATCTGACCACAACACTTTCACCCTGTTCTCCTCTGAATCATTCAGGTGTTCATTGGCAAACTTCAGACGGCCCTGTATATGTGCTTTCTTGAGCAGGGGGACCTTGCGGGCGCTGCAGGATTTCAGTCCTTCACGGCGTAGTGTGTTACCAATTGTTTTCTTGGTGACTATGGTCCCAGCTGCCTTGAGATCATTGACAAGATCCTCCCGTGTAGTTCTGGGCTGATTCCTCACCGTTCTCATGATCATTGCAACTCCACGAGGTGAGATCTTGCATGGAGCCCCAGGCCGAGGGAGATTGACAGTTCTTTTGCGTTTCTTTCATTTGCGAATAATCGCACCAACTGTTGTCACCTTTTCACCAAGCTTTTTGGCGATGGTCTTGTAGCCCATTCCAGCCTTGTGTAGGTCTACAATCTTGTCCCTGACATCATTGGAGAGCTCTTTGGTTTTGGCCATGGTGGAGAGTTTGGAATCTGATTGATTGATTGCTTCTGTGGACAGGTGTCTTTTATACAGGTAACTGTCATGAATCCCGCTTCCTGAGCCTGTTTCTGCCTGTGTTGCCTGTTTCCTGAGGTTCCTGAACGCACCCTGTCTGGTTGCCAGGCGACGAAGCTTGGCGGGAGATCTCTCTATTACCCGCACCTGCATCTCATCAGCTATCTGCACACCTGGTCCTGATCATCACCTCTCCACTTCATAACCTCTGACCTGACATCCACTCCCTGCCGGATCGCTAGCCATGAACAGTATGTTGTGTCAGTGTATCAGCCTCAAGTTTACTAGAGTTAGTTTTGTTGTTCTGTACTTTTTGCTTGCCGTGTACTCACCTCCGTTTACTCTGTCTACAGTCATTCTCCCGGAACATTCACCCCACCCCTTGCCTGGTCGTCGGTGGCTTCTGTGACATCATCGGATCTGCCTATTCACTCCCACCAACTCACCTCCGCTGCCCGCTCCGTCTCCTGGATTATCCTGCTTCCACATTTGAATCTGTAAATAAATACTCACCTTCGTTCTACTCACCTTGTCCTGGTCTGCTTCTGGGTTCTGCTTTAGAGAATCGTGACAGTAACAAGCTGAGATTAGGAGCACTCCCTTTAAGAGCGTGCTCCTAATCTCAGCTCGTTACCTGTATAAAAGACACCTGGGAGCCAGAAATCTTTCTGATTGAGAGGGGGTCAAATACTTATTTCCCTCATTAAAATGCAAATCAATTTATAACATTTTTGACATGCGTTTTTCTGGATTTTTTTGTTGTTATTCTGTCTCTCACTGTTCAAATAAACCTACCATTAAAATTATAGACTGATCATTTCTTTGTCAGTGGGCAAACGTACAAAATCAGCAGGGGATCTAATACTTTTTTCCCTCACTGTATATTTAGTCTCTCTGTCTCTACGCCATCTATCTGATGCTGTCTGGTCCAAACGAGTGTGACATTGTTGCGGGCCGTAGCATTGAAGGCAAGGGATTCTGATCCAACCATTAATTCATACATTGTTGTGCCCCTGACCTTGAGAGGATGGAAGTTCAATATGTAGCTAGATGTAGAAGTTATGTTAATGTTAACTAGCTAACGTTGCCCATGAATGGAAGTTAGGCTAGTAAGCAAACATTTTAGCCAGTTAGCCTAGGACAATAAAAAATAAACGCGTGTACTGTATGACAGAGTGATAGACCGTTTCATCAACATGAAAGAGAGGAGGATGGCATTGGCGTTGGAGCCAACATGTTTTTGTACTTGCAAACACGCGCACGCACACACAGAAATCAGAGCCATGGACAGCCACATCATATTTAGCTTACGGCGATTGGACTAAACAGTTTTTGGTATCTTTTAGTTGTCACTGTATTAGACTAAGCAGAGGTGATTTGATGATGAAATGTTGAAGTTGAAATGGGGCTGGAATAGTGGAGGCAGCTCCTGTTTTCTTTGTGACTTGCGGCTCCGTGGTTCTAAATCAATAGTTGTTCAGTGGTGTGAAAATGTTGGAAACATTCACTTGCTTGACCATGCTTTAGGTCATGTCTGTTCCATGCAATATGCTTTGTGGACTTCAACGGACAGAAGTTGCCATCCGGTTTTGTGATAAAATAAAGGTGTGGTTGAATTTATTCTGCCACTGTGTCTTCTTATTGTCTCGGCCTTAGGCCTATATATCACGGTGTCAAGGCATATGAACTAACAAGTTATAGAGCATACAACGCAATTAGTGATTTTAACCACATTTTAGTCATTTAGCAGACGCTCTTTCACCTAGTCGGCTCCGGGATTCAAACCAGCAACCTTTCGGTTACTGGCCCAACACTCTTAACCGCTAGGCTACCTGCCGCCCTATCGCACTGCTACTGATAAGAATGCTGTATATAACAATTATCTGACCATGTAAATTCCTAATTCAGCCTACAAAGATACTGCACATTATGGAGAGAGAGAGAGACAGAGAGAGAGAGAGAGAGAGAGAGAGAAAGAGAAAGAGCGAGAGAGAGAGAGACAGAGAGAGAAAGAGCGAGAGAGAGAGAGACAGAGAGAGAGAGAGAGAGAGATGTAGTGGAGTCCAGTGGCGGCTCCTGAAAAAATTCTCAGGGGGGGCAATTTTTCTGATGATTTAGGTGACCTACACACATTTAAAAAAAGATATGTCCAGCAACAACATGAAGACAGGGGCAGCATATAAGTCAATACCAGAAGCATTTATTGACTGATCTCAAAAGTGTTGGCTTACCAGGGTTGGTGGAGCCCTCAGTTTCATCTTTGCCTCGCAAAGCTAACTCAAACACTCCGCAAAACTTCACACACTGGATTAGCCGGCTGAGGATGTGGCGGTTCTTGCTAATGTCGTAGTAAATATATTTGTTATAGTGAATATGGAATATGATATGTTGAGTAAAATGTTGTGCTAAGATCTATTTAGGTCAGGAGCTGGTTATAAGTTCTGTTCCTATCCAATAACAATGGACAAAAGGGTCCTATCTTGTCAGCCTTGTCAGCAGGTGGCCAAGGACAACACCCACGCCATAGGCCTCTCAGTTCTTCCAACTCACGAGTTCTTGCTCTGAGGACACACACACACACACACAAACACACACACACACACACATCATCACTGTTAAACACACACACACACACACACACACACACACACACATCATCACTGTTAAACACACACACACACACACACACACAAAAATCCCCTCTCTTAGGCTGAACATTTGAAGACAGAGAACCCGACTCAGAGCCAATGCAACAGTGACAGTAGCCTGGAGGGGACCTCGCCCAACTCATCAGGACCAATCAGAAGATCAGAACTACTAGATTCAACCTACTTCATTTATTGCATAAAATGTCTGCACACAATGTTTCGGGGCTCTCTTCAGATAATAATAATAATAATATGCCATTTAGCAGACGCTTTTATCCAAAGCGACTTACAGTCATGCGTGCATACATTTTTGTGTATGGGTGGTCCCGGGGATCGAACCCACTACCTTGGCGTTACAAGCGCCGTGCTCTACCAGCTGAGCTACAGAAAGTGGATACTCATGGATGCGCATCGCAATTGTAAAATGTCAACACAATTGGAGACACCACGTCATTTTTGGAGACATGTTATTGACAGTAAACTATTGTAGATGCGACTGCTAACTAAATAAAACATTTTAGCTGGCTAGCTAATCATCTTAGCTAAATGTGGGGCAAACAATTCAGTTATTTACCGTTAATTTGAGGGATTGGGGTGAAAGAAATCGAGTTACATAGTGATACTTTACGATATACTGTATTGACAATATCGCAATATTTTAGCGCTAGTTGGCTGTACCTGCACCAAAACACCATTATTGTTCCTTCATAGCTTGTTCTCAATCTTTTCACATTGGGAGCCAATTTGTTTTCAGCACTTTTATTTCCATGACTGATCAAAACTCGTTCTCATGGCTTTCTGATCCCTCTGCAACAGACATATGGTGCGCAATAAAATCACAGTATCGAATCGCAATACGTATAGAATCATGAGACTCGCAATGCATATATCTTATCGTGAGGTTCCTGGCAATTCCCAGCCCAAGTTCATTTGCCACAACAAATCTCTTCGCTAGCAAACGCGATGTCTTCTCCAAAACGGCAATGTGTCTCCAGCAATGTTTACTTTTTTGACGTTCTATGGCATCTCCACTTTCCAAGCATATATGACCACATGTAATATTTTGGTAAGTGATGCAAATAGTGAACTATGTAGGGCCAGGATGTAAAATATATGTAGCTGCAGCAATTTCTCTTATCTGATATGGTAAGTAATGGGGCTTAATGTATAGCTCCCTAAGAGTTTGACGAACGGGTCCGTGCACGCGATTCCAGATATCTTTACCTCTGAATAAACTGCCTTTATTATACCATATCCACCCTGTCCAAAGTCTCTACTTGGTCTCAGTTCTCCAGTAAACTTGTGATTATCAACACTAACCTCATCGTTGTGGCGGCGGACAGCTAGCCTGTATCCCTCATCCAGTTGAGTGGCAATGTTATTTTTTCGTTCGTACCAATTTTTGGAAAATCCTCGGGTGTAGGACTTTCCGCCTTTAGTAGAAACCTGTTGAATTATTAAATTTGGTCTGGGAGGTCCTAATTGTTTCGTTGCCAATTTATCTTCATTTGTTCGCCGACAAAAAGGAACTTCTTTCAAAGACACAATCCGCTCTTTTCTTAGTTACGTTCATGGTTACGTTACGTATGACGAAAGCGCGTAAGTGCAAGCCCTCAGACACCCATAGAGATTGTATTGAAAGCTCTGAAATTTGAAAAAAATAGATTTTACATGGGAGTCTATGACAGACTTCTGGGCGATTTTCAACCTGACTGAAATCGCCCCAAAAGGGGGGGGAGCCATTTGAAGCACGACTTTAGCCTGATTGGACATTACAACACTGATAACTACTGTTGCCGTGATATAATTGATTAGAAAAAAAATCCCTTCCTTTTCCCGTTTGGCAGTGCGTCGCCCATATCGCCCTATTGAACACACCGCCCCTGGTGGAGTCACTAAACCTCAAGCTAATCTAATAAATTGCCACTGAAAAATAGCAGTCACTATTTTTGTTGATGAAATTAACACTGGGTGTTAGTACTGAGCGAGAGCCGACCTGGTGTTAGTAGAGCAGACCTGGTGTTAGCAGAGCAGACCTGGTGTTAGCAGAGCAGACCTGGTGTTAGCAGAGTAGACCTGGTGTTAGCAGAGTAGACCTGGTGTTAGCAGAGCAGACCTGGTGTTAGACCTGGTGTTAGCAGAGTAGACCTGGTGTTAGCAGAGCAGACCTGGTGTTAGCAGAGCAGACCTGGTGTTAGACCTGGTGTTAGCAGAGTAGACCTGGTGTTAGCAGAGCAGACCTGGTGTTAGCAGAGTAGACCTGGTGTTAGCAGAGCAGACCTGGTGTTAGCCCTGGTGTTAGCAGAGTAGACCTGGTGTTAGCAGAGCAGACCTGGTGTTAGACCTGGTGTTAGCAGAGTAGACCTGGTGTTAGCCCTGGTGTTAGCAGAGTAGACCTGGTGTTAGCAGAGTAGACCTGGTGTTAGACCTGGTGTTAGCAGAGTAGACCTGGTGTTAGCAGAGTAGACCTGGTGTTAGCAGAGTAGACCTGGTGTTAGCAGAGCAGACCTGGTGTTAGCAGAGTAGACCTGGTGTTAGACCTGGTGTTAGCAGAGCAGACCTGGTGTTAGACCTGGTGTTAGCAGAGTAGACCTGGTGTTAGCAGAGTAGACCTGGTGTTAGCAGAGCAGACCTGGTGTTAGCAGAGCCGACCTGGTGTTAGACCTGGTGTTAGCAGAGCAGACCTGGTGTTAGACCTGGTGTTAGCAGAGTAGACCTGGTGTTAGCAGAGTAGACCTGGTGTTAGCAGAGTAGACCTGGTGTTAGCAGAGTAGACCTGGTGTTAGCCCTGGTGTTAGCAGAGTAGACCTGGTGTTAGACCTGGTGTTAGCAGAGTAGACCTGGTGTTAGCCCTGGTGTTAGCAGAGTAGACCTGGTGTTAGCAGAGCAGACCTGGTGTTAGCCCTGGTGTTAGCAGAGTAGACCTGGTGTTAGCAGAGCAGACCTGGTGTTAGCCCTGGTGTTAGCAGAGTAGACCTGGTGTTAGACCTGGTGTTAGCAGAGTAGACCTGGTGTTAGACCTGGTGTTAGCAGAGCAGACCTGGTGTTAGCAGAGTAGACCTGGTGTTAGACCTGGTGTTAGCAGAGCAGACCTGGTGTTAGCAGAGTAGACCTGGTGTTAGACCTGGTGTTAGCAGAGTAGACCTGGTGTTAGCAGAGCAGACCTGGTGTTAGCAGAGCAGACCTGGTGTTAGCAGAGTAGACCTGGTGTTAGACCTGGTGTTAGCAGAGTAGACCTGGTGTTAGCAGAGTAGACCTGGTGTTAGCAGAGTAGACCTGGACCTGGTGTTAGCAGAGCAGACCTGGTGTTAGCAGAGCAGACCTGGTGTTAGCAGAGTAGACCTGGTGTTAGCAGAGTAGACCTGGTGTTAGCAGAGCAGACCTGGTGTTAGCAGAGTAGACCTGGTGTTAGACCTGGTGTTAGCAGAGTAGACCTGGTGTTAGCAGAGCAGACCTGGTGTTAGCAGAGCCGACCTGGTGTTAGCAGAGTAGACCTGGTGTTAGCAGAGTAGACCTGGTGTTAGCAGAGTAGACCTGGTGTTAGACCTGGTGTTAGCAGAGTAGACCTGGTGTTAGCAGAGTAGACCTGGTGTTAGCAGAGTAGACCTGGTGTTAGACCTGGTGTTAGCCCTGGTGTTAGCAGAGCAGACCTGGTGTTAGCCCTGGTGTTAGCAGAGCAGACCTGGTGTTAGACCTGGTGTTAGCAGAGTAGACCTGGTGTTAGCAGAGTAGACCTGGTGTTAGCAGAGTAGACCTGGTGTTAGCAGAGTAGACCTGGTGTTAGTAGAGTAGACCTGGTGTTAGCAGAGCAGACCTGGTGTTAGCAGAGCAGACCTGGTGTTAGCAGAGCAGACCTGGTGTTAGACCTGGTGTTAGCAGAGTAGACCTGGTGTTAGCAGAGTAGACCTGGTGTTAGCAGAGCAGACCTGGTGTTAGCAGAGCAGACCTGGTGTTAGACCTGGTGTTAGCAGAGCAGACCTGGTGTTAGCAGAGTAGACCTGGACCTGGTGTTAGTAGAGTAGACCTGGTGTTAGCAGAGCCGACCTGGTGTTAGCAGAGTAGACCTGGTGTTAGCAGAGTAGACCTGGTGTTAGCAGAGCAGACCTGGTGTTAGCAGAGCAGACCTGGTGTTAGCAGAGTAGACCTGGACCTGGTGTTAGCAGAGTAGACCTGGTGTTAGCAGAGTAGACCTGGACCTGGTGTTAGCAGAGTAGACCTGGTGTTAGCAGAGTAGACCTGGTGTTAGACCTGGTGTTAGCAGAGCAGACCTGGTGTTAGACCTGGTGTTAGCAGAGCAGACCTGGTGTTAGCAGAGTAGACCTGGTGTTAGACCTGGTGTTAGCAGAGTAGACCTGGTGTTAGCAGAGCCGACCTGGTGTTAGCAGAGTAGACCTGGTGTTAGCAGAGTAGACCTGGTGTTAGCAGAGTAGACCTGGTGTTAGCAGAGTAGACCTGGTGTTAGCAGAGTAGACCTGGTGTTAGACCTGGTGTTAGCAGAGTAGACCTGGTGTTAGCAGAGGAGACCTGGTGTTAGCAGAGTAGACCTGGTGTTAGACCTGGTGTTAGCAGAGTAGACCTGGTGTTAGCAGAGTAGACCTGGTGTTAGCAGAGTAGACCTGGTGTTAGCAGAGGAGACCTGGTGTTAGCAGAGTAGACCTGGTGTTAGACCTGGTGTTAGCAGAGTAGACCTGGTGTTAGCAGAGTAGACCTGGTGTTAGCAGAGCAGACCTGGTGTTAGCAGAGCAGACCTGGTGTTAGCAGAGTAGACCTGGACCTGGTGTTAGTACATGGATCCCAGGCCTCTCAGAGTAACTTCAAGCTTTACGTTACTGTCGAAGAATACAGACTGAGTACACTATAAAGTAAACTGAGCTAGAGGAGACCAATGGTAGTCTCATATTATTTGATTGTTTTCCTTATGCTGTCATATTTCTTGATATTTTACTGACCAGCAGACTTCATTCATGGACCTCTGTGTTTCACATGTACATTTTTACATTTTAGTCATTTAGCAGACGCTCGTATCCAGAGCGACTTACAGTTAGTGAGTGCATACATTTTCATACTTTGTATTTGTAGTTGATTTCACCTTTTGTATTTGTTATCAAATACAATTTCATTATAATGCATTTGGCTCAGATAGCACTGTGTTAAAGTGTGTGCACGTCTATAATACAGATGGAGGATCTTAATTTGATCACTCTTTTGTTGTATAGTAGGAAATGCTAACTTGTAGCGTATTCAAGGTTTAAAAAGGCTTCTAAAGTTTGTAATTTACACTTTAAAATGCCAGACTTGATTTGTCTTAATGAAAAATGTATCAACCCCTACAAAAAAATGTCCATAAATTATAATGCACATAATAATTCACATTTCCTGTTGCTGCAGAATGAGTTTCCTGCTGTAGCAAACTGGCTCAAATTAAAATCCTACATCTGTATGCAACAGGTCTGAACAGCAACATAGAATGTGCTTAGTTAGGATCAGACAGACAGACACACAGAGCTCAGACAGGCAGACAGGCAGGCAGACAGACAGACGGACAGACAGAGCTCAGACAGACAGACAGACAGAGCTCAGCTGTGAGCTGAGACGTGATTACGGTGAAAGGGGTTCAGTTGGTTAAGTGGTTGTTTACCAGCCAAGGGGATAGAAGGGTTGCCACAGCGGATGAGATGTAAACAAGGTTGAGACGTAGAGTTCCCATTGGCTGCTCAGAGGTTGGGGTGTGATGTCACAGACAGGAAGGAATAGGTTGAAGCGACTCTGCTGATTGCCACCTGAACGTCCAACCACGTCCAACCAGCCTCACAACCGCAGACCACGTGTAACCACGCCAGCCCAGGACCTCCACATCTGAAGTCGGTTACTACGCAGTTGTGAACAGAGTGCCCCATGGTGGCAGTGTGGTTATGGTATGGGCAGGCATAAGCTATGGACAACGAACACAATTGCATTTTATCGATGGAAATTTGAATGCACAGATATACCGTGACGAGATCCTGAGGCCCATTGTCGTGACATTGATCTGCCGCCATCACCTCATTGTTTCAGAATGATAATGCACGGCCCCATGTTGCGAAGACAAATAATGAAAGAAAAGCATTGCAAGTTTGAATTTTGTAAAGTTAGTGTGGGAGAGGTGGAAAAATGATTGTTATCGGTCAATAATGACCAACCTCCTGGCATTGACAACTTAGATGGAAAGCTACTGAGGACAGTAGCTGACTCTATAGCCACTCCTATCTGTCATATCTTTAATCTGAGACTCGAGGAAAGTCTTTGCCCACAAGCCTGGAGGGAAGCCAAAGTCATTCCGCTACCCAAGAGTGGTAAAGCATCCTTTACTGGTTCTAACAGCAGACCTATCAGCTTGCTGCCAGCTCTTAGGAAAACTGTTGGAAAAAATGGTGTTTGACCAAATACAATGCTATTTCTCTGTAAACAAATTAACAACAGACTTTCAGCATGCTTATAGTGATGTGCACTCAACGTGTACTGCACTGACACAAATTACTGATGATTGGTTGAAAGAAATTGATAATAAGAAGATTGTGGGAGCTGTACTGTTAGATTTCAGTGCAGCCTTTGATATTATTGACCATAACCTGTTATTGAAAAAACGTATGTGTTATGGCTTTTCAACCTCTGCCATATCGTGGATTCAGAGCTATCTAATACAACTCAAAGAGTTTTCTTTAATGGAAGCTTCTCTAATGTCAAACGTGTGGTGTACCACAGGGCAGCTCTCTAGGCCCTCTACTCTTTTCTATTTTTACCTGCCACTGGCATTAAACAAAGCATGTGTGTCCATGTATGCTGATGATTCAACAATACACACATCTGCAACCACAGCTAATGAAGTCACTGAAACCCTTAACAAAGAGTTGCAGTCTGTTTTGGGATGGGTGGCCACTAATAAACTGGTCCTGAACATCTCTAAAACTAAGAGCATTGTATTTGGTACAAATCATTCCCTAAGTTCTAGACCTCAGCTGAATCTGGTAATGAATGGTGTGGCTGTTGAACAAGTTGAGGAGACTAAATGACTTGGCGTTACCTTAGATAGTAAACTATCATGGTCAAAACATAGATTCATTGGTTGTAAAGATGAGGAGAGGTCTGTCCGTAATAAAGAGATGCTCTGCTTTTTTGACATCACACTCCAAAAAGCAAGTTCTGCAGGCTCTAGTTTTGTCTAATCTTGATTATTGTCCAGTCGTGTGGTCGAGTGCTGCAAGGAAAGACCTAGTTAAGCTGCAGCTGGCCCAGAACAGAGCGGCACGTCTTGCTCTTCATTGTTATCAGAGGGCTGATATAAATACTATGCATGCCAGTCTCTCTTGGCTAAGAGTTGAGGAGAGACTGACTGCATCACTTCTTCTTTTTATAAGAAACATTAATGTGTTGAAAATCCCAAATTGTTTGCATAGTCAATTTACACACAGCTCTGACACACACACTTACCCCACCAGACATGCCACCAGGGGTCTTTTCACAGTCCCCAAATCCAGAACAAATTCAAGAAAGCGTACAGAATTGTATAGAGCCATTATTGCATGGAACTCCGTTCCATCTCATTTTGCTCAAATAAACAGCAAACCTGGTTTCAAAAAACAGAGAAAGCAACACCTCACGGCACAACGCCTCTCCCCTATTTGACCTAGATAGTTTGTGTGTATGTATTGATATGTAGGCTACGTGTGCCTTTAAAAGAAATGTATATAGTTCTGTCCTTGAGCTGTTCTTGTCTATTAATGTTCTGTATTATGTCATGTTTCATGTTTTGTGTGGACCCCAGGAAGAGTAGCTGCTGCTTTTGCAACAGCTAATGGGTGTCACGGATTCAGCCGAGGCTGCCCCTCCTCCTTGCTCGGGCAGGCTTCGGTGTTCGTCGTCCCCGGAGTACTAGCTGCTGCCGATCGATGTTTCGGTGTTTGTCTTGTTTGGTCTTTATTGTTTACACCTGTTCCCCATTATGTTGGATTGTATTCCCTATATTAACCCCTGTCTCTCATTTGGTTATTTTGTGTGTGATTGTTCGTTTGTCATTCCGGCAGTTTCTCGTATGTACGGGTCTTTGTGTTTTCCTCCCTGTTTTGGAGGTTTGTTGTTTTGTACGTTTATTTTACTGTGTTCAGTAAAGAACGTTGCCAGCCGCTCTGTGTCCTGCATTTGACTTCGCTAACCGCATACACGTCGTTTGACAATGGGGATCCTAATAAAATACCAAAATACCTGTACACAATTCCTGGAAGCTGAAAATGTCCCAGTTCTTCCATGGCCTGCATACTGTCACCCATTGAGCATGTTTGGGATGCTCTGGGTCGACGTGTACGACAGCGTGTTCCAGTTCCCGCCAATATCCAGCAACTTCGCACAGCCATTGAAGAGGAGTGGGAAAACATTCCACAGGCCACAATCAACAGCCTGATCAACTCTATGCGAAGGAGATGTGTCACGCTGCATGAGGCAAATGGTGGTCACACCAGATACTGACTGGTTTTCTGATCCACGCCCCTACTTTTTTGAAAAGGTATCTGTGACCAACAGATGCATATCTGTATTCCCAGTCATGTGAAATCCATAGATTAGGGCCTGATGAATTTATTTCAATTGACTGATTTCCTTTTATGAACTGTAACTCAGTAAAATCTTATTGTTGCGTTTAGCGTTTCTATTTTAGTTCAGTGTAGTCAGTCAGACAGTCAGTCAATGAATTATCAGATTCACCTGAACTTGGCTGGGCAAATTAACACAGCATATGTCAGGTCAGCATTTCATTGCACATCTCTAGGTTAGCCATTATAAAAATGCCATGGTTTTCTCATTAGATGAAGCAACAAAATTCCTTAAACAAGTTATACCATTATTCAGTTAGTTATATACGGTATCCAGTTAGTTGTATACGGTATTCAGTTAGTTATATACGGTATTCAGTTAGTTACACTATATATACAAAAGTATATGGACACCCCTTCATATTAGTGGATTCTATTTCAGCCACACCCCGTTGCTGACAGGTGTATAAAATCGAGCACACAGCCATGCAATCTCCACAGACAAACATTGGCAGTAGAATGGCCCATACTGAAGAGCTCAGTGACTTTCAACGTGGCACCGTCATAGGATGCCACCTTTCAAACAAGTCAGTTCATCAAATTTCTGCCCTGCTAGAGCTGCCCCGATCAACTGTAAGTGCTGTTATTGTAAAGTGGAAACGTCTAGGAGCAACAACGGCTCAGCTGCGAAGTGGTAGGCCACACAAGCTCACAGAACAGGACCGCACTGAACGGGACCTCACTGAAGCGCGTAGCACGTAGAAATTGTCTGTCATCAGTTGCAACACTCACTACCGAGTTCCAAACTGCCTCTGGAAGCAACGTCAGCACAATAACTGTTAGTCGGGAGCTTATTGAAATGGGTTTCCATGGCCGAGCAGCCACACACAAGCCTAAGATCACGATGCACAATGCCAAGCGTCGGCTGGAGTGATGTAAAGCTCGCCGCCATTGGACTCTGGAGCAGTGGAAACGTGTTCTCTGGAGTGATGAATCACGCTTCACCATCTGGCAGTCCGACAGACAAATCTGGGTTTGGCAGATGCCAGAAGAACGCTACCTGCCCCCAATGCATAGTGCCAACTGTAAAGTTTGGTGGAGGAGGAATAATGGTCTGGGGCTGTTTTTCATGGTTCGGTCTAGGCCCCTTAGTTTCAGCAAAGGGAAATCTTAACGCTACAGCATACAATGACATTCTAGACGATTCTGTGCTTCCAACTTTGTGGCAACAGTTTGGGGAAGGCCCTTTCCTGTTTCAGCATGACAATGCCCCCGTGCACAAAGCAAGGTCCATACAGAAATGGTTTGTCGAGATCGGTGTGGAAGAACTTGACTGGCCTGCACAGAGCCCTGACCTCAACCTTCGAACACCTTTGGGATTAATTGAAACACCCGACTGCGAGCCAGGCATAATCGCCCAACATCAGTGCCCGACCTCACTAATGCTCTTGTGGCTGAATGGAAGCAAGTCCCTGTCCATGTTCCAACATCTAGTGGAAAGCCTTCCCAGAAGAGTGGAGGCTGTTATAGCAGTAAAGGGGGGACCAACTCCATATTAATGCCCATGATTTTGGAATGAGATGTTCAACGAGCAGGTGTCCACATACTTTTAATAATGTAGTGTATCTAAGAGTGGAGGTCATCATTTTTTGTACACTTTCCATGACCATGTGATCTAATTCCCTCAGGTAATCCGTGTATAAACTCCCATGGGTCTACCCACTCCCTGTGGTTTCTAAACTACCCTGTGTTCCTAACTCCCTGTGTTCTAACTCCCTAGTTCAATACTGCTGTTCTAACTCCCTCCAGTTTCTATCACTACCTGTGTTCTAAATCCCTTCGTTCCTAACTCCAATTGTGTTCAAAATCCCTTTTTTTTCTAACCCCCTTTGTTTTTTAACCCCGGGGTTTTTCTAACTTCCCTGTTTCTAACCCCCCTGTGTTCTAACCCCCTGTGTTCTAACCCCCTGTTTCTAACCCCCTTTTTTTCTAACTCCCTTTTTTCTAACCCTGTTTTTTAAAAAACCCCCCGGGTTTTTCTAACTCCTTGTTCTAACTCCCTGTTTTTCAAAAACCCCTGGTTTTTAACCCCCGGGGTTTCTAACCCCCCGTGTTCAAACCCTTCCCTGTGTTCAAACCTCCAGGGGTTTTAAAACTCCCGTGTTCAAAATCCCTGTGTTCAAAAATCCCTGTTTCTAACCCCCTTGTGTTCTAACCCCCTGTTTTTCTAACTCCAGGTGTTATAACTCCCTGGGTTCTAACCCCCCCCCCCCCCCTTGTTTTCCCTAACTCCCTGGGGTTCTAACTCCATGTGTTCAAAACCCCCCCGGGGTTCAACTCCCTGTTTTTCAAAACCCCCTGTGTTCAAACCCCCCTCATTTCTAACTCCCTTTTTTTCTAACCCCCTTTTTTTCAAATCCCTGTTTTTTCTAACTCCGTGTTCAAAACCCCCTGTTTTAACCCATTGTTCTAACTCCCTGTTTTCCCTACCCCCCTGTTTTCAAAATCCCTGTTTTCCCAAAACTCCCTGTGTTTTTAACCCCCCTGTGTTCTAACCCCAATGTGTTCAAAACCCCCTCAGTTTTTAACTCCCTCAGTTCAAAACCCCCCTGTTTCAAAGGCCTTTTGTTTAACTCCATGTTTTCTAATTTCCCTGTGTTTAACCCCCCCTGTTTTTCTAACCCCCCTGTGTTCAAAACCCCCGGTGTTCAAACCCCCCCAATGTGTTCAACTCCCTGTGTTCTAACTCCCTGTTTTTCTAACTCCCTCGGTCTAACCCCCGGTTTTTAAAACCCCCCTGTGTTCTAACCCCCTGTTTTCCCTAACCCCCTGTTTTTCTAACTCCAGGGTTTTTTTAAGTCCCTGTGTTTAACTACATTGTTCTAACTCCCCATTTTCTAACCCCAAGGGTTTTTTAACCCCCCCCGGGTTTTTTAAACCCCCCCGGGTTCTAACCCCTGTTTTTCTACTCCCTGTTTTTATCTCCCTGTTTTCTAACCCCCCCTGTTTTCAAAACTCCCTGCGTTCGGCCCCCCCCTGTTTCTAACTAAATGTTTTAAAAATTTCCCTCTTTCCCTAACTCCCGGGTTCTAACCCCCGCGTTCTAACTCCAGCGTTCTACCCCTTTCGTTCTAACCCCCTCCCTTTTAAAACTCCCGGGCGTTCTAACTCCCTGGTTTCAAAACCCCCTGTGTTCAAAATTTCCTTTTGTGTTCAACTCCCCTGGTTTTTAACTCCCTGTGTTCTAACCCCCTGTGTTCTAACCCCAATGTTTTTCAAAATCCCGGGTTTTCTAACTCCCGGTTTTCAAACTCCCTTTGTTTCAACCCCTAATTTTCTAACCCCCTGTTTTTCAAACCCCATGTTTTTCTAACCCCCTGCGTTCTAACCCCCTGCGTTCAAACTCCCGGGGGGGGGTTCAAAACTCCTTGTTTTTAAAACTCCTTTGTTCTAACCCCCTGTGTTCAAAACCCAAAGGTTTTCAAACTCCCTGTGTTTTAACCCCAATGTGTTTAACCCCCAGGTTTCTAACCCTGTTTTTCTAACTCCCTGTGTTCTAACCCCCCGGTGTTCAAAATCCCCATTCAATCCATGTTTTTATAATTTCCCGTGTTCTAACCCCAATGTTTTTCCTAACTCCATTTTTTCCCTAACCCCGGGGGTTTCAACTCCCGGTTTTCAAAACTCCATGTTTCAAATCCCGGGGTTTCTAACTCCCTGTGTTTAACCCCCTGTTTTTAAAATCCATTTTTTAACTCCATGTTTTTCTAACTCCCGGGTTTTTTCTAATCCCTGTTTTCCTAACCCCCTGGGGTTCCAAACCCCTGTGTTTCAAACCCGGGGTTTTTCTAACCCCCTCGGGTTCAAACTCCCTCCCGTTCAACTCCATGGGGTTTCTAACCCCCCGTTCTAATTCCCTGCTTTTTTAAAACCCATGGGTTCTAACTCCCTAATTTTCAAACCCCTCCCTGTTTTTCTAACTCCATGTGTTCAAAACCCCCTTTGTTTTTTCTAAATCCCTTTTGTCTAACTCCCTGTTTTCAAAACTCCATGTGTTCTAATCCCTGTGTTCTAACCCCAGGGTTTTTAAACCCTCCCTGTGTTCAACTCCCTGTGTTCAAACCCCTCCCTGGGGTTCCCTAACTCCATTTTTTCGCTCCCTGTGTTCTAACCCCCCTGTTTTTCAAATTTCCTGGTTTAACTCCATGTGTTCAACTCCAGTTTTTCAACTCCATTTTTTTTCTAACTCCCTGTTTTTAACTCCATGTTTTCTAACTCCCTTGTTCAACCCCCTTTTGGGGTTCTAACTCCATTGGTTCTAACTCCATGTGTTGTAACTCCTGTTTTCAAAACCCCCCCGTGTTCTAATCCCCTGTTTTTTTAAACTCCTGTGTTTTAACCCCATTGTTCTAACCCCCTGGGGTTTCAACTCCCTGTGTTCAAAACCCCGGCTTTAATTTTCCTTTCGTTCAAATTTTCCCCGGTTCTAACCCCCTGCGTTAAAAACCCCCTTCGTTCTAATTTCCCTGGTTCAAACTCCATGCTTCAAAATCCCTGCGTTCTAACCCCCTGGTTTCTCTCCCTGCGTTCTAACCCCCGGGTTTTCTAACTCCCTGTTTTTTAAAAACCCTTTTTGTTCTAACTCCCTGGGGGTTCCCCAAACTCCCTGTGTTCTAACCCCCTGTGTTCAAAACCTCCATGTGTTCTAACCCCCTGTGTTTTTAAACTCCCTGTGTTCTAACCCCCTTTTGTTCTAACTCCCTAAAGGTTCAACCCCCGGTGTTCAAACCTCCATCGTTCAAAATCCCTGCTTTTTTTAACCCCTGCTTTTCTAACCCCCGCGTTTAATCCTTGTGTTCAAAAACCCTTGGTTCTAACTCCCTGTGTTCAAATCCCGTTTCTAACCCCCCTGGGTTCAAACCCTCCATTTTGTTTTAACCCCCATGGGTTCTAACTCCGTGTTCAACTCCCGGGGTTTTCTAACTCCCTGTTGTTCAAAATACCCCTTTTTTTCTAACCCCCCCAGGGTTTCTAACCCCCGGGTTTTTAAAAAACTCCATGGGTTCAATCCCATGTGTTTCAAACCCCCCCCGGGGGTTCAAAACCCCCTGTGTTTAACTCCAGGTGTTCAAACCCCCTGTGTTCTAACCCCCTGTTTTCCCAACCCCCTTTTTGTTCTAATTTTCATTTGTTTTAACCCCAAAGGGTTTTCTAATCCCTGTGTTTTAAACTCCCGGTTTTTTCAAAATCCCTGTGTTCAACTCCCTGTGTTTAACTCCATGTGTTCTAACCCCTTTGTGTTCAAAAATCCCCTTTTTCAATTATAACCCCCTCCCGTTCTAACTTCCATGTGTTCAAAACCCCCCCTCATTTTAACTCCCTCCCGGTTCCAACTCCATTGTTCAAAACCCCTTTTTTCCAACCCCCTGTGTTCTAACTCCATGTGTTCTAACTCCCTGTGTTCTAATTTCCCTTTTTGTTCAACCCCCCCCTGGGGTTAAAAACCCCTCCATGTGTTCAAACCCTCCCTGGTTTAACTCCATGTGTTCTAACCCCCTGTGTTCAAACTCCCTGTGTTCTAACTCCAGTTTTTCAAAACCCCCCTGTTTTCCCTAACTCCAGTGTTCTAACCCCGGGTGTTCTAACTCCCTGTGTTCAAAAACTCCCTGTTTTCTAACCCCTGTGTTCTAACCCCTGTGTTCAAAAACCCCAAGTTTCTAACTCCCTTTTGTTTAACTCCTGTGTTCAAAATCCATGTTTTTCAACTCCCTGTTTTTTCCTAACTCCCTGTGTTCTAACTCCATTGTTTTAATCCCGGTGTTCAAAATCCCTGTGTTCTAACTCCATGGTTCAACCCCATGGGGTTCCCAAACTCCCATGTGTTCTAACTCCGTCTTCAAAATCCGGGGGTTCAAACCCCCTGTTTTTCTAACCCCCTGTTTCTAATCCATGGGGTTTCAAAACCCTCCCTGTTTTTTCAAAACCCCGGTTTTCCCAACCCCCCGGTTCTAACTCCATGTTTTAACTCCCGGTGTTCAAACTCCCTGTTTTCAAAAATTTCCAGGTTTTAAAAACTCCCTTTGTTCAAAACCCCCTGTGTTCTAACTCCCTGTTTTTCTAACTCCCTGGGGTTCTAACCCCCGGTTTTTCTAACTCCATTTTGTTAACTCCATGTTTTTTCTAACTCCCTGTGTTCAAAACCCCCCTGTGTTCAAAATTCCCTTTTTAAATCCCGGTGTTCAAAACCCCCCCGGGGTTCAAATCCCTGTGTTTTAACCCCTGTTTCTAACCCCCTGTGTTCAAAAACTCCCTTTTTTTCAAACTCCAGGGTTTTTCTAACTCCCGGGTTCTAACCCAATGTGTTCAAACCCCCCCCTTGTGTTCAAACTCCCTGTTTTTCCCTAATTTCCCTGTGTTCAAAATCCATGTGTTCTAACCCCCCTTGTTCAAAACTCCCTGTTTTCTTACCCCCCATGTTTTCTAACTCCATGTTTTTCTAACTCCATTTCTTCTAACTCCTGGTTTTTAACCCCGTGTTCAAAATCCGGTCTTCAAAACCCCCAATGTTTTTCCAAAACCCCGGGGTTTTTCTAACCCCCCTGGTTCTAACCCCCCCTGTGTTTTCTAACTCCCGGTTTTCTAACTCCCGGGTGTTCTAAATCCTGTGTTCTAACCCCCTCTTTTTTCTAACTCCCTAAAGTTTAATCCCGGGGTTTTCTAATTTCCCTCTTTTCAACCCTTCATTTGTGTTTTAACTCCTGTGTTCAAACTCCCCCCAGTTCTAACTCCTGTGTTCAAACCCCCTGTTTTTCAAAAACTCCCTGGTTCTAACTCCCTGGTTCTAACTCCCGGTGTTCAAACCCCCTGTGTTTTAAACCCTCCCCCCCGTTTAACTCCTGTTTTTCAACTCCCTGTGTTCTAACCCCCTTTGTGTTCTAACCCCCTGTTTTTCTAACCCCCTTGTTTTCAAAACCCATGTTTTTAAAAACCCCCTCATTTTCTAACCCCCGGGTTTTCAAAAGTCACGTGTTCAATTTCCCTTTTTTCTAACTCCCTTTTTCAACTCCCGTGTTTTCCCCCTTTCCCTGTGTTTTTAACCCCCCTGTTTCAAACCCCCTGTTTTTAAAAACCTCCCTGTGTTCTAACTCCATGTTTTTTCTAATTTCCCTCAGTTCTAATCCCTGGGTTCTAAGTCCCTTTTTTAACTCCCGTTTTCTAACCTTTGTTTTTAAAACCCCCTTTTTTCTAACTCCAGTTTTTCCAAAACTCCCTCATTCAAAACTCCCTTTTTGTTCAAGTCCCTGTTTTTAAAAACACTTTTTTCCTAACTCCCTTTTGTTCTAACTCCATGTTTTCAAAGTCCCTGTGTTTTTAACTCCCTGTGTTCTAACTACATGTTTCTAACTCCCTGGTTCTAACCCCCGGGTTTTCCTAACTCCCTGTGTTCTAACTCCCTCATTTTAAACCCCAGGGGGAAAAACCCCTGTTTTTAACCCCCCTGTGTTCTAACCCCCTCATTTCAAAACCCATTTTTTTTCTAACTCCTGTGTTCTAACCCCCTGTTTTCAAACTCCCTTTTGTTCTAATCCCGTGTTCAAAATTCCCTGTGTTCTAACCCCCGGGGGGGGGTTTGGGTTTTTTAAAAAACCCTTTCCCCCGTGTTCTAACTCCCTTTTTCTAACTCCCGTGTTCTCCCCTTTAACTCCAGTGTTCAAAACTCCCTGTGTTCTAACCCCCTGTGTTCTAAACCCCATGTGTTCAAACTCCCTGTTTTCCAAAACCCCAATGTTTTTTAACTCCCGGTGTTCTAACTCCCTTTTTCCAAAACTCCCTGTGTTTTTAACCCCCTCATTCTAACTCCTTTGTGTTCTAACTCCCTGTGTTTTTTAACCCCGGGTTTTTCAAAACTCCCTCATTTTAAAACTCCCTTTTTTTCTAACTCCGGGTTTCCCTAACCCCAATGTTTTTCAAAAACTCCCTGTTTTTAAAACCCTCCCTCATTCAAAATTCCATGTTTTCTAACTCCATGTGTTCAAACCCTCCCGGGGTTTTTCTAACTCCCTCGTTTAACTCCATGTTTTTCTAACTCCCTTTTTCTAACCCCCTGTGTTCTAACTCCAGTTTTCTCCCCTCCCTGTGTTCTAACTCCATGGGGTTCAAACCCCCCCTGTGTTTTCCCCCCTGTGTTCTACCCCCCGTTTTCAAAACCCCCTTGTGTTCAAAACCCCCCTAAGTTCTAAACTCCATGTGTTCAAAACCCATGTGTTCTAACCCCCCTTTGTTCAAAATCCCTGTGTTCTAACTCCCTTTGTTTTTCTAACTCCCTCATTTCAAAACTCCTGTGTTTTAAATCCTGTGTTCAACTCCTGTGTTCAAATTTCCAAATGTGTTCTAACTCCCTGTTTCTAACTCCCTGTTTTTCTAACTCCCTGTGTTCTAACCCCCTCATTTTCAAACCCCCCTGTTTTTCCAAACCCCCGGGGGTTTTAATCCCATGTGTTTTAACTCCATTGTTCTAACCCCCTTGTTTTAACTCCCTGGTTTTTAACTCCCTGTGTTCTAACTCCATGTTTCTAACCCCTTGGTTTCTAACCCCCTTGCTTTCTAACTCCCTGTGTTTAACTCCCTGGTTCAAATCCCTCAGTTTTTAACTCCCTCAGTTCAACCTCCCTGTTTCAAACCTCCCGGGTTTTTCAAACCCCCGTGTTCTAACTCCCTGTGGGGTTCTAACTCCATGTGTTCTAACTCCCTGTGTTCTAACTCCCTGTGTTCTAACTCCCTGTGTTCTAACTCCCTGTGTTCTAACTCCCTGTGTTCTAACTCCCTGTGTTCTAACTCCCTGTGTTCTAACTCCTCAGTTCTAGCCTGTGGGAGATGGCAGGAGGAGGGAGGTGGAGGGAGGAGAGGAGGGATATGGGAGGAGAGGAGGGATATGGGAGGAGAGAAGGGAGGTGGAGGGAGGAGAGGAGGGATATGGGAGGAGAGGAGGGATATGGGAGGAGAGGAGAGGAGGGGTATGGGAGGAGAGGGGGAGGGGAGGGGAAGGAGGAGGCAGGGGATATGGAGTGAGGACGGGATATGGCAGTGAGAGAGGAGGAGTGGAGAGAGGAGGAGGGATATGGGAGGAGGAGGAGGGATATGGGAGGAGAGGAGGGATATGGGAGGAGAGGAGGGAGGTGGAGAGAGGAGAGGAGGGATATGGGAGGAGAGGAGGGAGGTGGAGGGTTGCAGGTTCACTTGCCACATCTAAAGCCTTTTCTTTTGGGGTGTTGCTATAGGCCACCAAGTGCTAACAGTCAGTATCTAAATAATATGTGTGACATGCTTGATAGTGTATGTGATGTAAACAGAGAGGTCTACTTTCTTGGAGACCGGAATATTGACTGTTTTTCATCAAGCTGTCCGCTCAAGAGGAAGCTTCTCACTGTAACCAGTGCCTGTAATCTGGTTCAGGTTATTAATCAACCTACCAGGGTGTTTACAAACACTACAGGAACAAGATCATCCACATGTATCGATCACATTTTTACTAATACTGTAAAACTTTGTTCTGAAGCTGTATCCGTACCCATTGGATGCAGTGATCACAATATAGTGGCTATATCCAGGAAAGCCAAAGTTCCAAAAGCTGGGCCTAAAATAATGTATAAGAGATCATACAAAAGATTTTGCTGTTACTCATGTGGATGATGTAGAAGATATTTGTTGGTCTGATGGGTGGTGTCTACCAAATATACGTTACCTCTGAAATAGAGGAACCATAGCCTGGTGTCGACCATTCTCTATGGATTGTTGATAAGATAGTGGGAAAATCAAGCTGAGGTGCCATTAAACCCCTACAACTCATCCAGAATGCCGCAGCCCGTCTGGTGTTCAACCTTCCCAAGTTCTCTCACGTCACCCCGCTCCTCCGCACACTCCACTGGCTTCCAGTTGAAGCTCACATCTGCTACAAGACCATGGTGCTTGCCTACGGAGCTGTGAGGGGAACGGCACATCCATACCTTCAGGCTCTGATCAGTCCCTACACCCAAACGAGGGCATTGCGTTCATCCACCTCTGGCCTGCTGGCCCCCCTTCCTCTGCGGAAGCACAGTTCCCGCTCAGCCCAGTCAAAACTCTTCGCTGCTCTGGCACCCCAATGGTGGAACAAGCTCCCTCACGATGCCAGGACAGCGGAGTCACTCACCACCTTGCGGAGACACTTGAAACCCTACCTCTTTAAGGAATACCTGGGATAGGATAAAGTAATCCTTCTACCCCCCCCTTACCCCCCCCCCCAAAAAAAAAATAATAATTGTAAAGTGGTTGTCCCACTGGCTATCATAAGGTGAATGCACCAATTTGTAAGTCGCTCTGGATAAGAGCGTCTGCTAAATGACTTAAATGTAAATGTGCAGAGGTCAGCCCTTTGGACTGTCACAAGTGTGTTATTAGCCTTGTGTCACACACCCTCCCACTGTTGACATCACACTTGTCTTACCTCTGTTAGCATGTTGACATCACACTTGTCTTACCTCTGTTAGCATGTTGACATCACACTTGTCTTACCTCTGTTAGCATGTTGACATCACACTTGTCTTACCTCTGTTAGCATGTTGACATCACACTTGTCTTACCTCTGTTAGCATGTTGACATCACACTTGTCTTACCTCTGTTAGCATGTTGACATCACACTTGTCTTACCTCTGTTAGCATGTTGACACCACACTTGTCTTACCTCTGTTAGCATGTTGACATCACACTTGTCTTACCTCTGTTAGCATGTTGACATCACACTTGTCTTACCTCTGTTAGCATGTTGACACCACGCCAGCCCAGGACCTCCCCATCCGGCTTCTTCACCAGCGGGATCGTCTGAGACCAGCCACCCGGACAGCTGATCAAACTGTGGGTTTGCACAACCGAAGAATTTCTGCACAAACTGTCAGAAACTGTCTCAGGGAAGCTCGTCGTCCTCACCAGGGTCTTGACCTGACTGTAGTTTGGCCTCAGTGGACTAATGCTCACCTTCGATGGCCACTGGCACGCTGGAGAAGTGTGCTCTTCACGGATCAATCCAGGTTTCAACTGTACCGGGCAGATGGCAGACAGCATGTATGGGGGAGCGGTTTGCTGATGTCAACGTTGTGAACAGAGTGCCCCATGGTGGCGGTGGGGTTATGGTATGGGCAGGCATAAGCTGTGAACAACGAACACTATTCAATTTTATCAATGGCAATTTGAATGCACAGAGATACAGTTATGAGATCCTGAGGCCCATTGTCATGCCATTCATCCGCTGCTATCCCCTCATGTTTCAGCATGATAATGCACAGCCCCATGTCACAAGGATCTGTACACAATTCCTGGAGGCTGGAAATGTCCCAGTTCTTCCATGAAACGTCACCCATTGAGCATGTTTGAGATGCTCTGGGTCGATGTGTACGACAGCGTGTTCCAGTTCCCGCCAATATCCATCAACTTCGCGCAGCCATTGAAGAGGAGTGGGACAACGTTCCACAGGCCATAATCAACAGCCTGATCAACTCTATGCGAAGGAGATGTGTCGCGCTGCATGAGGCAAATGGTGGTCACACCAGATACCGACTGGTTTCCTGATCCACGCCCCAACCGTTTTTTAAAGGTATCTGTGACCAACAGATGCATATCTGTATTCCCAGTCATGTGAAATCCATAGATTAGGGCCTAATTTATTTATTTCAATTGACAGATTTCCTTATATGAACTGTAACTCAGTAAAATCTTTGAAATTGTTGCATTTATATCTTTGTTCATTGTATGTTGTGTTCTCAGAACTGAGATGTTTCATCAATATTTAATATGAAGTTTATCTCATCAATACATCTCAACATTAATATGTCTGTCTCTCCCTCCCTCCCCAGATCCTGTTCATCAATATGTCCGTCTCTCACTCCCTCCCCAGATCCTGTTCATTAATATGTCTGTCTCTCACTCCCTCCCCAGATCCTGTTCATTAATATGTCTGTCTCTCACTCCCTCCCCAGATCCTGTTCATTAATATGTCTGTCTCTCCCTCCCTCCCCAGATCCTGTTCATTAATATGTCTGTCTCTCACTCCCTCCCCAGATCCTGTTCTGTACGTTGAACACCCATAAGATCGACATGGAGAAGCTGCTTGGTGGTCAGATCGGCCTGGAGGACTTTATATTCGCCCACATTAAAGCGATTAAGAAGGAGGTGGAGGTGTTTAAATCAGAGGACGCCCTGGGCCTCACCATCACAGACAACGGGGCTGGATACGCCTTCATCAAGGTATGTAGGAGTTAATCTATCTGTTTATATGATCGACCGTCCGTCCGTCTGTCTGTCTGTCTATCTATTGTCTACCAATAATCAATCAATCACTCAATCAATCGAATAGATCGAATGAATCAATGAAATCAATCAATTGATTGAATTTTAACTCATATATACAATGGATGAATCATTAAAGGCCCAGTGCAGACAAAAACATGATTTTCCTGTGTTTTATGGACTGTATATTTCAAATTTGTGCTCAACATTTTAGAGAAATAAGCTGTTTGTGCATTTGGAAAATTTCTGGGATCTTTTATTTCAGCTCATGAAACATGTTGCGTTAATATTTTTCTTCAGTATAATACTGTGAAATGGTGAAAATTATTATCATGCCTTTTTAGCGTAAGAGCTGTTTGAAAAGACCGCCTGAAATTTCTGCCTGTTTTGGTGGGATGGAGTTTTGTTAATGGACCAAAATCGTTATTGGACCAATAAGAAAGACAGTTCCAAACCTCTCTGCCAATAACAGGTCGTTTTCACCTTTCCCCTCCCAACTCAGACCACTCCCAGACAGTCCTAACAATATTCTTGCTTGAGAAATTGCTCTTTGCTAAGAAGCTATTTTTGTTTATTTTTGACCATTTTAATGTAAAACAATCACAGTAAGGTCCTTTATTGTTACCAAGAAATGATTTGAAATTGAGATAAAAACGGCTGCATTGAACGTTTAGAAACACAGGTCACTTTTATGATCAGGGGTCAGTAGTCAATCATGTATTACAACAATTATGTTGGGCTGTGATCGACAACATAGGAATGCAATCGTTTGTGTTTCCACAACTATGGAAGAGATGCTGGTTTAGTACTCCTTAAGGCTGGTGCTTTGGTCCGTTTTCCACCAACGTCTTGTATAGAGAGAGTCAAACCGATCCTTAAGGCTGGTGCTTTGGTCAGAGTTTTCCACCAACGTCTTGTATAGAGAAAGTGAAACCGATTGCTCCAAGACACCACCTTGTGTTCGTCAAGCGTCATGTCATCATGGCATCTTCAGCGCATTACACCAGTGATTTACTTAGTGCTTGATAAGGGTTTTGATTAATCAGCGTTTACAATGGACAGATCAGACAGACACCCCACATCAGACAGACACCCCAGGGGACACAAATCCTGAGTGGCGCAGTGGTCTAAGGCACTGCATCGCAGTGCTAACTGTGCCACTAGAGATCCTGGTTCGAATCCAGGCTCTGTCGCAGCCGGCCGCGACCGGGAGACTCATGGGCGGCGCACAATTGGCCCAGCGTCGTCCAGGGTAGGGGAGGGAATGGCCGGCAGGGATGTAGCTCAGTTGATAGAGCATGGCGTTTGCAACGCCAGGGTTGTGGGTTCGATTCCCACGGGGGGGCCAGTATAAAAAAATTAATAATAATGTATTCACTAACTGTAAGTCGCTCTGGATAAGAGCGTCTGCTAAATTACTAAAATGTAATGTAAATCTGCTTGGGGGTATTTGAAAAGACAACGGCTGAGTCCCAAATGGCACCCTATTTCCAAATGGCACCCTATTTCCAAATGGCACCCTATTCCCAAATGGCACCCTATTCCCTATGTAGGGCACTACATTTGACCAGGGCCCATGGTGATATTGTGAAGTGGTATGCCGGGAGCCGGTCGTTCATAAGGGTTTAGGGTTTAGTGAGTGAGAACCTCCCTCTCACAATTCAACGGCTCAGACACCAGACGTATGTGGCAGGGACTCCAGACAATCACGGACTACAAAAGGGAAAACCAGCCACGTCTCAGACACCGGCATCTTGCTACCAGACAAGCTAAACACCTTCTTCACCCCGCTTTGAGGATAACACAGTGCCACCGACGCGGCCCGCTACCAAGGACTGTGGGCTCTCCTTCTCCGTGGCCGACTTGAGTAAGACATTTAAGCGTGTTAATCCTCTCCCTGTCCCAGTCTGCTGTCCCCACTTGCTTGAAGATGTCCACCATTGTTACCGTACCCAAGAAAGCAAAGGTAACTGAACTAAATGACTATTGCCCCGTAGCACTCACCTCTGTCATCATGAAGTGCTTTGAGAGACTAGTTCAGGATCATATCACCTCTACCTTACCTGTCACCCTAGACCCACTTCAATTTGCATACCGCCCCAATAAATCCACATATGATGCAATCGCCATCACACTGCACACTGCCCTATCCCATCTGGACAAGAGGAATACCTATGTAAGAATGCTGTTCATTGACTATAGCTCAGCATTCAACACCATAGTACCCTCCAAGCTCATCATTACCTACAGCACCCGATGTCACAGGAAGGCCAAAAAGATAATCAAGGATATCAACCACCTGAGCCACTGCCTGTTTACCCCGATATCATCCAGAAGGCGAGGTCAGTACAGGTGCATCAAAGCTGGGACCGAGAGACTGAAAAACAGCTTCTATCTCAAGGCCATCGGCTGTTAAATAGCCATCACTAGCCGGCTACCACCCGGTTACTCAACCCTGCACCTTAGAGGCTGCTGCCCTATATACATAGACTTGGAATCACTGGCCACTTTAATAATGGAACACTGGCCACTTTAATAATGTTAACACACTGCTTTTCTCATTTCATATGTATACACCGTATTCTACTGTATTTTAGTCAATGCCACTCCGACATTGCTCGTCCTAATATTTATATATTTCTTATTTCCATTCTTTTACTTTTAGATGTGTGTGTATTGTTGTGTATTGTTAGATACTACTGCACTGTTGGAGCTAGGAACACAAGCATTTTGCTACATCCACAATAACATCTGCTAAATATGTGTATGTGACCAATAAAATTAGATTTGATTTTAGTCAGCCTCAGCAGAATCAGCCTGTATTAAATGGATCATTAATATTCACACAGCAACCAAACCACCCAGCACAAACAGATCTCCTTTAAAAAATTA
>LR778273.1:49489115-49499485 GCA_902810595.1 Coregonus sp. 'balchen' | reverse complement strand
CAAAGATAACCCTGAAGGAGCTGCAAAGCTCCACAGCGGAGACTGGAATATCTGTCCATAGGACCACTTTAAGCCGTACACTCCACAGAGCTGGGCTTTATGGAAGAGTGGCCAGAAAAAAGCCATTGCTTAAAGAAAAAAATAAGCAAACATGTTTTGTGTTCGCCAAAAGGCATGTGGGAGACTCCCCAAACATATGGAAGAAGGTACTCTGGTCAGATGAGACTAAAATCTAGCTTTTTGGCCATCAAGGAAAACGCTATGTCTGGCGCAAACCCAACACCTCTCATCACCCCGAGAACACCATCCCCACAGTGAAGCATGGTGGTGGCAGCATCATGCTGTGGGGATGTTTTTCCATCGGCAGGGACTGGGAAACTGGTCAGAATTGAAGGAATAATGGATGGCGCTAAATACAGGGAAATTCTTGAGGGAAACCTGTTTCAGTCTTCCAGAGATTTGAGGCTGGGACGGAGGTTCACCTTCCAGCAGGACAATGACCCTAAGCCTACTTCTAAAGCAACACTCGAGTGGTTTAAGGGGAAACATTTAAATGTATTGGAATGGCCTAGTCAAAGTCCAGACCTCAGTCCAATTGAGAATCTGTGGTATGACTTAAAGATTGCTGTACACCAGCGGAACCCATCCAACTTGAAGGAGCTGGAGCAGTTTTGCCTTGAAGAATGGGCAAAAATCCCAGTTGCTAGATGTGCCAAGCTTATAGAGACATACCCCAAAAGACTTGCAGCTGTAATTGCTGCAAAAGGTGGCTCTACAAAGTATTGACTTTGGGGGGTGAATAGTTATGCACACTCAAGTTTTCTGTTTTCTTGTGTTATTTTTTGTTTGTTTCTGTCACGTCTCCTCCCGGTGCTCCCCTCTGATTCGCCGGTCTACTGAGCCAACGGTCTGAGCGCACCACCTCGGCAACACCGGAATGGAAACCCAACGCACCCTAAGCAGACTTTATTACAGACAGACTTCTCCCCATCTTAGCTACTGTTGTATCAATATGTTTTAACCATGACAGTTTACAATCCAGGGTTACTCAAGCATTTAGCTCCTCAAATTCCAATCATTCCCTCTCTCCTCCACCAATCCCCACTTCCCCCTCCCCTCCCCCTCAATCTCCCCCTTCCCCTCTCTCTCTCCTTTTCTTTCCCCCCACTCTCTCTCTATCTCTCTCCCCCTTTTTGATTTTTGCTAGACGGGCGGTCTCTAGATCGTGAGAGCTGCAAGAGCCCCCCTCCCCGTCCCCTCCAACCCGTCTCCCCTCTTCGCTCTCCCCCTCGCCACCCTGGCCTCATCTCCCGCTCTCCCCCTCCAGTTCCAACAGAGTTTTCCACGAATGCGACATCAACGCCCCAAATCGGAGGAGGGTCCCCACCCTCCCTCCACGTCTCCCCGCCCCACCCCACTTTCCCCAACTTCACCCCCACCCTCACCATTTCTTCTCCCGTCACCCCCCCAACCCCCATCTCCCCTCTCTCCTGCTCTCCCCCTCTGTCCCCACCTCTCCCCCTCTCTTCCCCTCTCTCCCCTCCCTCTTCCCTCTCTCCTCCCCTCCCACTCTCCTCTCTTTCCCTCTCCCCCCCTCTCCTCCCTCTCTCCCCCCTCTCTCACCTATCTACGTATCTATCTTCCTGGTACATTATATCTTCCTGTACATCTCTCTATCTGCCCTGTACAGTAGGTTCTCTCCCCTAAGCAGATTCTATTACAGTGACTTAGCTTCACCTGGGAACTTATACCCCTGGCATTGTCTGTTTGTCTGTCAGAGCATGTGTGTGTGTATTGTCTCACAGTGTGTGGTGTGGTGGTGCCCTGCATCGCAGGAAGGAAGGTTAAAGACCAGATGGACGAGCCCATTACTCAGCCAACCTTTAACATGTGGTCTGTCAATCGCAGGAGGAAGGTTACAGACCAGAGGAGAGCCCATTACTCAGCCACCTTTAACACTGTGTCTGTCATCGCAGGAGGAAGGTTACAGACCAGAGGAGAACCCATTACTCAGCCACCTTTAACACTGTGTCTGTCATCGCAGGAGGAAGGTTACAGACCAGAGGAGAGCCCATTACTCAGCCACCTTTAACACAGAGTCTGTCATCGCAGGAGGAAGGTTACAGACCAGAGGAGAGCCCATTACTCAGCCACCTTTAACACTGTGTGTGTCATCGCAGGAGGAAGGTTACAGACCATTTACATTTACATTTTAGTCATTTAGCAGACGCTCTTATCCAGAGCGACTTACAGTTAGTGAATATATATATTTTTTTATACTGGCCCCCCGTGGGAATCGAACCCACAACCCTGGCGTTTCAAACGCCATGCTCTATCAACTGAGCTACATCCCTGCCGGCCATTCCCTCCCCTACCCTGGACGACACTGGGCCAATTGTGCGCCGCCCATGAGTCTCCCGGTCGCGGCCGGCTGCGACAGAGCCTGGATTCGAACCAGGATCTCTAGTGGCACAGTTAGCACTGCGACCACTGCGCCACTCAGGAGCTCATTACTTAGACCACTGCGCCAGACCAGAGGAGAGCCCATTACTCAGCCACCTTTAACTAAACCCTGGGAACAGCCACCTTTAACACAGAGTCTCGTGATGTGAACTGGGGCCCACGGTCAGAGACGATGTCCTCCGGAAGGCCATAATGCTGGAAGAGCTGCTGGAAGAGCTGCTGGAAGAGCTGCTGGAAGAGCTGCTGGAAGAGCTGCTGGAAGAGCTGCCGGAAGAGCTGCCGGAAGAGCTGCCGGAAGAGCTGCCGGAAGAGCTGCTGGAAGAGCTGCTGGAAGAGCTGCTGGAAGAGCTGCTGGAAGAGATGCTGGAAGAGCTGCTGGAAGAGCTGCTGGAAGAGCTGTTGGAAGAGCTGCTGGAAGAGCTGCTGGAAGAGCTGCTGGAAGAGTGCCTCAGCGACCTGGAAAGCAGTGGGGAGACCAGGAAAAGGGATTAAACGACAGGACTTATACAATTAGTGGGTGTGGCCTCCCTCTCCGGATGTCCGCATCTACGTCCCAGACCACAGGAGCTACGACTCGGGAGGATGGAATTATGGGCGCATTCTGGACAGGACCCTACCCCCGAATCGTAGAGACGGGACAGAGCATCGGCCTTGGTGTTCTTAGAACCTGGGCGATAGGTCAGCGTGAAGTCAAACCTTGTGAAGAAAAGGGCCCACATTTCTCGGCGCGGATTCAGCCTCCTCGCTGTCCGTATGTACTCCAGGTTCCGATGGTCGGTGAGAATGACGAATGGTTCCTTGGCGCTCTCCAGCCAGTGTCTCCACTCCTCTAATGGCAACTTCACCACCAGCAGCTCACGATCACCAACGTCGTAATTCCTCTCTGCAGGGGACAGTTTCTTGGAGTAAAACGCACACGGGTACAACTTCTGTGGGTTACCCTGTCGTTGAGACAGAACTGCCCCCATGCCTACCTCTCAAGCGTCCACCTCCACCACAAAGGATGTCGTGGGATCTGGGTGTTTGAGCACTGAGACGGAGGTGAAACAGAAGGCCTCATCGGCTGCTGGGTGCCACACCAACCTACGGGGCCCTCCTTTAAGTAGAGAGGTGAGAGGAGCGGCGACAGAGCTGAAGTTCCTGATGAAGCAGCGGTAGGAGTTGGCAAACCCCAAAGACCGTTGTAACCCCTTTAAGGTGGTTGGAACTGGCCATGACCCGGCTGATGAAGCAGCGGTAGGAGTTGGCAAACCCCAAAGACCGTTGTAACCCCTTTAAGGAGGTTGGAACTGGTCATGACCTGGCTGCAGCTACCTCCTTGTCGTCCGT
This sequence comes from Coregonus sp. 'balchen', assembly GCA_902810595.1. NCBI lineage: Eukaryota > Metazoa > Chordata > Actinopteri > Salmoniformes > Salmonidae > Coregonus > Coregonus sp. 'balchen'. The sequence goes on along the minus strand of LR778273.1, from coordinate 49,495,693 downwards.
CTTCACACCCTGCCGTAATTGCATTGGAATGATCAAAAATACATTTAAAACAGAGCCATGAACCCCTCATAAGAATCAAGCTCCTCCTCTCTCCCAGACGGCCGTAGCCCACGCCAACGCCTGCCCAGTCAGCAGAGAAATCACCGTGGCAACCTAGGACCTCTCGGTGGTGGGAGCTCCCCTCTGAATGCGAAAAATAGAGAGCGCACTGAAGTAGGAAGCCACGGCATTTTGATGGTGTACCGTCATATTTACCCGGGAGGGACAAATGGGCATCGCTGACCTGAGCGGGTGGCTGAATGGGCTGATGTGCTGGCTCGTTGGTTGTAGAGTATCCTCCACTGGATGAAGACACCTCCTGGGTGTTTGTTCGAGACGTTGCACACTGTGAAGAACCTCCTCCATAGCCGATCCCAGTTGTGCCAGCTGGTCATGGTGTTGACGTAGAAGATAACCATGTTCATCGACCGTCTGAGAGACATTCGAATTTCCTGCTGCGTCCATGGTTTGAGTCGGTATTCTGTAACAATGACGCTGTGAGTCAAGAAGCAGGTGCAACGTTTATTAAAACAACAACCGAGACAGCGTAACAGTGGCGATATAGCACTGTAGCTCAATTGGTAGAGCATGGCGCTTGTAACGCCAGGGTAGTGGGTTCGATCCCCGGGACCACCCATACGTAAAAATGTATGCACACATGACTGTAAGTCGCTTTGGATAAAAGCGTCTGCTAAATGGCATATTATTATTATATTATTATTATTATAAACACAGGAACAATACCGACTGAGGACTAAACGTTAGGGAGGGACATATAAAGGGGAGGTAATGAGGAAGGTAATGGAGTCCAGGTGTGAATCCATAATGATCTGCAGGTGCGCGTAATGATGGTTGCCAGGTGTGCGTAATGATGGTTGCCAGGTGTGCGTAATGATGGTTGCCAGGTGTGCGTAATGATGGTTGCCAGGTGTGCGTAATGATGGTTGCCAGGTGTGCGTAATGATGGATGCCAGGTTTGCGTAATGATGGATGCCAGGTGTGCGTAATGATGGTTGCCAGGTGCGCGTAATGATGGTTGCCAGGTGCGCGTAATGATGGTTGCCAGGTGCGCGTAATGATGGTTGCCAGGTGCGCGTAATGATGGTTGCCAGGAACGGTGGTCACTATTCCGGCGGCGACGTCGCACGCCAGAGGGGAGGAGCAGGAGTAGACGTGACAACAACGAACTACAGGAAAGCAGGTAGCCTAGCAGTTAGAGAGAAGGGCCAGTAAGCGAAAAAGGTGCTTGCTTGTTTCGAATACCTGAGCCGGCACAGTGAAACATTTGTCAATGTGCTCTTGAGCAAGGCACTTACAACAAAATGTGGATAAAGTTAAGGGTTATGAATACTTTCTGCAGGCACCGTTGATAATGGGAGACCCATGGGGCGGTGCACAATTGGCCCAGCGTCGTCCAGGGTAGGGGAGGGAATGGTAGGCAGGGATGTAGCTCAGTTGGTAGAGCATGGTGTTTGCAACGCCAGGGTTGTGGGTTCGATTCCCAAGGGGGGTATGAATTTTTTTTTTAAATGTAAAATAATTGCAGTCCCTGGCTGTGGCTCTACTCTCTGAGGGTAGAGTTGGGAAATGCAAAATAAAAACATTTCCAACTCACACATGCGTATTGATACACACTTGTACGTGTGTGAAACAGGACAATTATAAGCACCAGCCAAATAATTTTTTATGATTTTAATGTGACGTGATTCTGAAATAGGTAATTTGGGATCCTCTGGCTGCACGAAGGAATCAAGAATCAGAATCAGAAAAGCAGCGGGTCACATGATCACCAGGAGGCGGGGCCCGTCGATCCAGCCCCAGGCTCCACGGAGAATGCGGAGATTACTCGAGTAACGGTACGCTACAATATTTATGTGGGAGAAATGATCTTCGTGTGATAAAACGACCGAATATGCGTCGTCGCGCGCATCAATAAACCGCACATAAAACAACAACAACAACAACAACAACAACAAACGGCTGAACAGTGTTTTCAGCTCGACACGAAACCCAACAGCTCCAGCCAAGCAGAACCATTGTCTGAATATACGTTTAGGATGGCCTGGATAGGCAAGGTAAGACGGATTCTCCCATTAAACAAGGGCTAAATTGATCAACAGACGGTATTTAATTCTGTGTGATTCAAAACGAGCATAACATTGATTGAGCAGTGTGAGAGTTAGTGTTGTGAATATTAGACGTTGGTGTTTTCCGTTGGACGCTCGGGTCCTTCTGTTCCTTCTCTGTCCTCTTTTTTTTGTTGTTGACCACCAATTGTGGTTGACTGGTGGGTTAACGTCCAATCGGTTACAATGTAACGGGAAACATGAATGCAGAGGCCCACCAGTATCAAACGATAACGGTTGATCTGGTTTGTATCCATGGTGCATGTGGATTCCCCTTAGCCTATGGTTAGAGAACAGGGTCTGGGATGTGTGCAAATAACTCTTTAATAATGCTTCCATTACCTAAAGTTGATTGAAGTCCCACATTTATTACGATACCATTGGGCCATTGTGGTAAACAATTTGAGCTCGAATTGACGTTATAAATAGACGTATCATCAATTTAAATGGCCGGCAGTGACTCCAAATAACCTATCATGTTTGTAAACAAACATGATAATACAACAGAGAAGTCAAATCTAATTGTATTTGTCACATGCGCCGACTACAACGGGTGTAGACTTTACCGTGAAATGCTTTACTGACAAGCCCTTAACCAATGATGCAGAGTTAAACAAGAATGGAACCTTTGTTTTTCCGCTGCTGCTACTCGCTGTTTATTATCATCTATGCATAGTCACTTTACCCCTACCTACATGTACAAATTACCTGGACTAACCTGTACCCCTGCACATTGACTCGGTACCAGTACCCCTGCACATTGACTCGGTACCAGTACCCCCTGTATATAGTGTGTTTATATAGTATAGTGAGTGTGTATATAGTTGTTTATAGTATTGAGTGTGTATGTGTGTTTAATAGTATAGTGGTGTGTATTAGTTTTATATGTATAGTGAGTGTGTATATAGTGTGTTTATATAGTATAGTGAGTGTGTATATAGTGTTTTATGTATGTGAGTGTGTATATGTGTGTTATATGTATAGTGACGTGTGTTATAGTGTTTATTAGTTAGTGAGTGTGTATAGTGTGTTTATTGTATAGTGGTGTGTTATAGTGTTTTTTATTTAGTGAGTTGTATTGTGTTATTTATAGTCTGGTGTGTTATGATGTTTGTTAGTATAGTGAGTGTTTACTAGTGTTTATATAGTATAGTGAGTGTGTATATATGTGTTATTAGTATAGTGAGTGTGATATAGTGTGTTTATATAGTTACGTGAGTGGTATATGTGTGTTATATAGTATAGTGAGTGTGCATTGTATAGTTTTAATAGTATGTGATGTGGGTAATATATGGTGTGTTATGTATTATAATAGTATAAGTATAGATGTGAGTGTTTTAGTGTTTTAGTATAGTGAGTGTGTTATGTTTTTGTATGTGAGTGTGCTCTAGTGTTTATTAGTATGTGAGTGTGTATATAGTGTGTTTATATAGTATAGTGAGTGTGCATATAGTGTGTTTATATAGTATAGTGAGTGTGTATATAGTGTGTTTATATAGTCTAGTGAGTGTGCATAGAGCCAGTGCACGATAGGGTCAGTGCAGATAGTCCGGGTAACCATTCATTAACTATTTATTTCTTATGGCTTGGGGGTAGAAGCTGTCCCAGAGCTCCGGTACCATTTACTGGATGGTAACAGAGTGCACAGTCTATGACTAGGGTGGCTGGAGTCTTTTGCAATTTTTTGGGCCTTCCTCTGACACCGCCTGATATAGAGGTCCTGGATGGCAGGGAGCTTGGCCCCAGTGATGTACTGGGCTGTTCGCACCACCCTCTGTAGCACCTTGCGGTCGAGGGCGGTGCATTTGCCAAACCAAGCAGTAATTCAGCCAGTCAAGATGCTCTCGATGCAGCTGTATAACTTTTTTGAGGATCCTAGGGCCCATGCCATATCTTTTCAGCCTCCCGAGGGGGAAGAGGCGTTGTCGAGCCCTCTTCATGACTGTGCAGGTGTGTGGGGACCATGTTAAGTCCTTAGTGATGTGGACACCAAGGAACTTGAAGATCTCGACCCGCTCCACTACAGTTCCGTAGATGTGGATGGGGGGCGTGCTCTCCCCTCTTTCTCCTATAGTCCACCATCAGCTCCTTGGTTTTACTGACGTTGAGGGAGAGGTTGTTGTCCTGGCACCACACTGCCAGGTCTCTGGCCTTCTCCCTATAGGCTGTCTCATCGCCGTCGGTGATCAGGACTACCACCGCCGTGTCGTCTGCAAACTTGATGATGGTGTTGGAGTCGTGGCCACTGAGAAGGGAGTACAGGAGGGGACTGAGCACACACCCCTGAGGGGCCCCCGTGTTGAGGGTCAGCGTGGCAGAGGTGATGTTGCCTACCCTTACCACCTGGGGGCAGCCCATCAGGAAGTCCAGGATCCAGTTGCAGAGGGAGGGGTTCAGTCCCAGGGTCCCTAGCTTGGTGATGAGCTTTGTCGGCACTAATGGTGTTGAACGCTGAGCTGTAGTCTATGAACAGCATTCTCACATAGTTATTTCCCCTCTTGTCCAGATGGGAGAGGACAGTGTGAAGTGCAATTGAGATTGCGTCATCTGTGGATCTGTTGGGGACGATATACACATTGGAGTGGGTCCAGGGTGTCTGGGATGATGGTGTGTCATGTCCAGCCTTTCAAAGCACTTCATGATTACAGATGTGAGCGCTACAGGGAGATAGTCATTTAGACAGGTTATCTTGGAGTTCTTGGGAACAGGGACAATGGTGGTCAGCTTGAAACATGTTGGGATAACAGACTGGGACAAGGAGAGGTTGAACATGTCAGTGAAGACACTTGATCAGGACTACCACCGCCGTGTCGTCTGCAAACTTGATGATGGTGTTGGAGTCGTGGCCACTGAGAAGGGAGTACAGGAGGGGACTGAGCACACACCCCTGAGGGGCCCCCGTGTTGAGGGTCAGCGTGGCAGAGGTGATGTTGCCTACCCTCACCACCTGGGGGCGGCCCATCAGGAAGTCCAGGATCCAGTTGCAGAGGGAGGTGTTCAGTCCCAGGGTCCTTAGCTTAGTGATGAGCTTTGTCATGCCAGCTGGTCTGCTCATGCTTTGCGAGGGGGTCAGCACTCTCAGCACCCCTACTTCCTGCGGCTATATTGTATTCTTCAACACTAGTATAAAAAGCATTTAGCTAGTTTGGGAGTTCCACATCGCTGGGCATCTCATGGCTGGGTTTCCCTTTGTAATCCGTTAGCATTTACATTTACAGTCATTTAGCAGACGTTCTTATCCAGAGCGACTTACAGTTAGTGAGTGCATACATTTTCATACTGCCCCCCCCCGTGGGAATCGAACCCACAACCCTGGCGTTGCAAGCGCCATGCTCTACCAACTGAGCTACACGGGGCCTGCAAGCCCTGTCGTATATACGACGAGCATCAGAGCCGGTGAAATAGGATTCCACCTTCCTCATATATTCTTGTTTTGGGATGTCTCGTCGGGAATCTTTCTTGTCCGTGTAAGCAGTAGATCTAAGGTAATTCCACGGTAACGGAATTATGCTTTGACTCAGTGTTTTCACTTTTAAAAAATATGCCAAACAAAAACCATTGATTTCAAAGTTCAACAAACTCTATGCACAAGGATGACTTTGAACAATTTACACTGAAAAATGAACAAGAAAACGAATTTAGTGGAAGAACTGTGCAGATACAAACTTTGGTAACGGAATTACGGTAAAATCTCCCTTAGGTATTTATGCGACCACGTTTTCCAAAAACTCTTAAACATCTGCTCAGAATGAAGACAGAAGGATGTCTGCAGGCACAGCACAGAACAGTAGAGTTCAGTGGATTATATTACAATATACTGTACTTCACTCTACAGTACTATACTCTAATCTTCTTTACTGTACTGTATTGTACTGTATTGTACTCTACTCTACTGTACTGTATTGTACTGTACTCTACTATACTCACTGTACTGTACTGTACTGTATTGTACTGTACTCTACTGTACTATACTCTAATCTTCTTTACTGTACTGTATTGTACTCTACTATACTCACTGTACTCTACTCTACTCTACTCTACTCTACTCTACCCTACTCTACCCTACTCTACTCTACTCTACTCTACTCTACTCTACTCTACTCTACTCTACTCTACTCTACTCTACTCTACAGTACTGAACTGTACTGTATTGTACTGTACAAACTTGTGAAACATATGTCTATGATAGGTTCAGATTTGGGCCCGTCCGGTCCGTCTGTGGACGTTAACGTCAAGGCCAGGGTGGACTGAGTAAATGTCAAATACTTTTCAACGTCCATGGACGTCCGGTGTCGGTCGGTGCTCAGTGGGTGAGGATGCTGGTTACAGGAAATGGAAAGAGAGGAGGCTCATGGGTAGGTGTCAGTAAGAGCCGGGAGACATTAACTGGAGAGAGAGAAGAAGAGCGGGAAA